>JAOPSE010001923.1:0-107514 GCA_029449295.1 Zea luxurians
CAACGGACATGGAATGCAATGATTGACAAAACAAAGTATCAATCCGCCATACAACAGAAATCATGACGGCACCGATGGATGCTATCAGCTACCCGTTTAAACATATTAAACTTCCTTCTCGCTTCGCCACTACACCACCCTTTAGTCACATGACCATCGGGAGCATCCTTCACACGATTATACAATAGCACCTACACGTCGGGTTACACAATACATGCATCTTTTCTTCGTCGCGAGTATAACCACATTACGGCATATACCCGCACACCTCAATCAATTATCTTACCCACCACTACTACAATACACCACAGCACACACGTACATACATGTCCTAATTAAATCCTCGCATCCCCTATATTTCCAATTTACTCATCACATTAAACAGCACAACACGTTTGCTTACCTAACGTTAAGGCAACCTTGCTAAGGCATATAACCAAAACATTTTTATAACCACACACATTCCAATACCAATGTACACCACATCGACCAAAATATAATTATACAAACTACAAATCGCACACATCAAACAATACATCGCATATATTCCTATCGAAATATAAAAAACGTTCGAGTTCTTTTCTACTTCTTTTTCTTTCGCCACGAACTTCAATCCATACAAATACATTTTCTTACACATGCACAACATAGACCAAAGCTTAAACAGATTAATCCACAAAATACCAAGTGAACAACCTGGACGAACCGAGGCTAGTCACATGGGCTGTCCACAAGGCTTGGCATTTCGTCGAGCGGCCAAGCGCAGCGCGGAGCGCGACTTTGACGGTGGCTGCGATAATACACGAGTTTAGGGACTTGGCATATCGTCGACACCATTGGACACAAAAAACAGCAAGGTAGTGGAATGTCTACACCGAGGGTCGATGACGTCGCGAGCGGGTCTGCGCCACAAAATAGCAAACGCCCGGCGAGCGTCACGGCGTGCTGTCCATTGGCTCCACAAAACAGCGAGTCGGCAGCACGCGGAGACGCGGGGCTGCTGCGCCAACGGAGAAAACAGAGGGCTGCGCGTTGATGGGCAGCGAGCAGCGACAATGTGGCTGCGCAAAAAAAAAACAGCGAACACACACGGCGGCATCACGGCGTGCTGTCTACCGGGCTTCACGAAACAGCGAGCCGGCAGCGTGCGGCTTGCTGCACATTTTTACGAACAGCCGGCGGGCACCACGGAGAACAGCGAGGAGGGGGCTCGCTGTTTGCAGAGGAGGGCACAGGGAAAAATGGAGCAGGGAGGGGAGAAAGTTTCCTGCTGCTGGGCAGGAAGATGAAACACGGAGGGCACTGGGAAAAAAATTTCTGGGCGTCCATGGGAGAAACTCGAGCTCGCTGCCATGGGGGAAGCTTCAGCGCGTTGAGGAAGAAGGAGCAGGGGCGCCATGGCTGGGAGGGGCAGAGGTGGACGAGCTGCTGCTGGCGACCATGGAGCAAGGAGAACAGCGAGCTCGGCTAGGCAGCAAGGGGGGAGAGCTCGCGGGGAAGTGCTGGAGCTTGGGCGTCGGCCATGGAAGTCGTTGTCCCTGCGTTGGCGTGCTGCTGCCGGGAACAGCGAGGAAGAAAGGAGGTCAGCCATGGCTGGAACCTGTGCATGGGAAGGCTGCAACAAATTCCAGCAATGGGGGAAAAAACTCCCAGCACCATGGATCCACGGGGAATGAAGGTGCTGCTGCCCTGTGCGCCTTGGAGCTTGGGGAGGGAGGTGTCCATGGAAAGGTGCTGGGCGTCACCACGGAGAGAGGAGCAGGGAGGTGGAGCCGCAGCTGCTCCATGCGCCTGTGAACAGCGAGAAGTGGCTGTGTGCGTCGGCTGAAAGGAGGAGAGGGAGAAAGGTTGTGGCGGCTAGGGGTAGGGAGTGGTAATTTTGTCCAACTTGCAAGGGGAGACCTCATATTTATAGACAAGGAATGGCTAGGGTTTCAAATGGGCCAAATGGGCTGTGCTGGATTCGGCCCAAAACACTTAATCGAGTTGCGCTAATTTATTTTCTGGAATAAAAATGCTTCTACGGAATTCGTTTCTACAGAGAACAGAGCGAATTAGAGTTTCGGCGAATGGACGATTGAGCGATTAATTCGGCCGAGAGTTGGATTCGATTTCGCTCGAAAATAATTCCTCGCGCACTATTTTAGAAATAAATGTTTCTCGTAGACTTCTGATCGGCTTCGGATTTTTAGTCGGAGAAGGCGAATCGTGATATTTTAAAATCGCTGTTGATACGGGGTTTTGGGTTCGGTTCGGACATGAGATATTTGGCCGAGTCGGATAAAATCGATTAGAGGACGACATATCGAGTATTCTGTCTGAGAGTACGGACTCAGATTAAAATAGTCAGACATCGATCGAGGTTCGAGGAGTTAGACTCGGGCTCAGATCAGATAACAGTCGTCGAGAGTTTGATTAAATGAGCTTCGAATGAGATTTATACTTCAAGAACGATTTTCGAGTTTGCATTCGTGCCGAGAACAAAAGTTTTAACAGGCTCTAAATTTGGCCTTCTGTGAGACTGAATAACTCCGAATTCGATGAAATGTGCATGAATAGTCTGGATAATCAGAGACATATGCGAGCAAGAAATAGAGATTTTCACTGAGCATCCGAGATTAGGATAAATCTCCCGACATAACCCGAAATTGACACCTGGGGTGTCACAAATCTGACTTTGAGAGTACTTTTCCTCAAAATCAGTGCATCGCTGGGCCAATTCAGCCTGATCTCGAGAATATTTTTCCTCAAGAACTGCAATCCGCCGAGTCATTCCTAGCAAGAGGTAATCAAACAAAACGAGGTCAGAAGGTAAAACAGTCCACAACAAAGGCGAAGAAAAGGCAAAAAAGGGGGGGCACTAACCAGCGTTAGTTGCCTCCAACTCGGATACACGACGATGAAGTGACACTGGATTCCAACCCGTAAGAGACAAAGCCACTTCTGGGACGGAAGCACCCTGCGATTTCAGCTGGCTGGCCATCCCATCCACCAAAACCTGATGAGAAAAACAGATGAGCATAATGACAAAAGTTCATAAAGATCAAGCTAAAAAACAGCACAGTACCTGGAGGTTGGAAAAGAACGAAGGGATCCCCAAATTAGGAGGAATCAGCTGATAACCAGGTGCAAGGCCACCACCCGAAGCAGCTCGCAACGGACCAGTAGGAATCAGCTCATCGCCTTCAACAGAGCCGAACGCCTGATCAGCGGGGACGCTACCCTCTAAAGCGACCCCCTGGTCCAAAGTTTGGGCTACCACCATGCAGCCAGAGTGTGGAGGTGATCCCGCGTGAACGTCCATGGAAGTGCAGGAAGGAGACCCTGCTTGGGCACCCTCGGGGGCTGGGTCATAGTTGGCACTGCCCACTTGAGCCGGATCATCCCCGGCAGCACCCTCGGGGGCTGGGCAGTGGCTTACACTCTTCACCCGAGCTAAGTCATCCCCGGCGACAACCTCGGGGGCTGGGCATGTGTCAGCACCATTCTTGAGGTCCAGACTCTCCGCAGTAACCACCTCTAAGGTTGACGGGCCTTCAGCCACTTCCATGGAACCAGGACAATCCAAGTTAGCGTCCCGACCCTCGAGATTGCGCTCTAAGGTCGACGAGGCACGGGATGACCTCAACCCAGCATCAGGCATGGCAGCGCAAGCCTTCATCGCATCATCATCCACTGGCTCTGATAACAAGTCCTCTGGGACCATATCCTCAAGAGTTTGATCAAAGTTGGCCAGGGACAGTTCTTGCAGACCAATGAGAGCAGACAAAGCAGGAGAGGGAACTCCACTACTTTCACCACTGGCAAGGAATTGCCGGCTGTTCTTCCGAGTCAGAGGGACCTCATTCTCTTCCTCCCCGTCATCTTCATCAGCAACACAGGCAACACCCCCATTGGGATCAGCGACAGATGGAGTACACCCATTGGGATCAACAACAGACATACCACACCCATTGGGATCAACATCAGTAAATTCAGGCACGGGAACCTCCTCAGCAGCAGGAACCGAGGGACCAGCGCCCCGATCCAAACTAGATACTTGCCGAAGACGTCTCTTTTTCTTTTTCTGCTCATCAGCAGAAAGATCAGTTTGATTGGCTCGGCAAGGACGTCTCGGGCGAACACGGACAGGTCTCTGAACATCCAAGGTTGTACCAGCTTCTGGGAGAGGCGCCACCGCCAATATCCTAGCAGGAGTAGCATCAGAAGAATCTTCAGCCAGCATATCAAGCATAGCACTTATTTCTGCATCATTAGGATCCAAAGGCACCTCAAAATGGACTTGTCGTTCGTCATCAGGAATCTCCCCAAGCGAGGCAACCAAAGCACTGACTTCTTCATCAGAGGGTCGCGTTCTAAGGCCCAAATTGCCATCAGTCACAGGTGGATTTGACACGAAAAGAGTGAAGACTTTGGCAGGAGGCAAATTCCAGGCCGAGTACGCCACCGGAGCACCAACATTGGACACCTTGCCCCTGAGAATCATTTCCAGTCGGCTCACCAAGTCTGCAGAAGGGATTCTCCTGTTGGTAACCCGAGTTGAGTCGGCTAGCCCTCGATACAGATAAGCTGGGTGGACCCTATCTTTCAGTGGCTGAATGTTCTTGAAAACGAAGTCAGCAACCACAGCTTCAGCAGTTAGACCTCTCTCTTTCAGCAGTCCAACTTCAGCTAGCAACACACCCGCTTCAGCTACCTCCTCATCTGTGGGAGACTCGGTCCAGCTTGGGGTGCGAACGTCTGGCTGTCTTCCCGACCGGGGGGGAGAGAATTTCCATAATTATCAACTATGAACCACTCTAGACGCCATCCCTTAATGCTGTCTTTAAGGGGAATCTCAAGATATTCAGTCTTCCGTCCCCGGCGCATCTCCAAACTGGCACCCCCGACCAACTGATGTTGTCCCCCGGCCATCCTAGGGCGACAATGATACAGATATTTCCATAAACTGAAATGCGGTAGCACGCCAAGAAAGGCTTCGCATAAGTGAACGAAGATGGAGATTTGCAGAATTGAGTTAGGGTTCAGATGGGTCAGGTTAATGTGGTAGAAATCAAGGAGACCACGGAAAAAGGGAGAGATGGGAAGGCCAAGGACGCGGAGAAGAAAAGGAGCGTAAACTACAGACTCGTGGGTATCCTCTGTCGGGACAGTAGTCCCGTGGCAAATCCGCCAAGAACAAAGTTCCCACGGAGGAAGAACCCCGATGGACACGAGGTGGAGGAGTTCAGCTTTGGAAATGATAGACATGTGGTTACCTGCAAAAGGCAACTGGCTGTTGGGATCGATGGGAGGAATCACCACAGCGGACGAGCTCGCGATTTTCCTCTTGGGAGCCATCTCGATTCTACTAGTGAGCAGATTGGAGGCGAGCGGCAGAGAGGATTCGGAAGCGGGAATGCAAGAACTAAGGTGCGGAAAGCAGAGGCGGCTAAAAGCGCAGCTCTTATGGGATATTCTCGAGCCAGATACCGTTTCAAAAAGTGCCCAGTCATCACCCGGCGGTTATTTCCAAAACCCCAGCACGCCACGTGGTCATCCGGCAGTTATTTCCAAAAAGCCGATGGGCCACCTCATCACTCGGTTATCATCCTCAAAATAGCTCATGCGGCCTGCTATCACTCGGCGTTGCCTCTAAAACGCTGATCTCGTGTTCAATCGCTCGGCATTACTTCCAAAATACCGACGGCGACCTTCAATCACTCGGTGTTGCCTCTAAAACGCTGATCTCATGTTCAATCGCTCGGCATTACCTCTAAAATGCCGACGTCGACCTGCTCTCACTCGGCGTTGACTCTAAAACGCTGATTTCATACTCAGCAGCTCGGCATTGCCTCTAAAGTGCTGATGTCACCATCCAATCACTCGGCGTTGCCTCTAAAACGTCGATCTCGTGTTCAATCGCTCGGCATTACTTCTAAAATGCCGGCGGCGACCTTTAATCACTCGGCGTTGCCTCTAAAACGCTGATCTCGTATTCAATCGCTCGGCATTACTTCCAAAATGCCGACGGCGACCTTCAATCACTCGGCGTTGCCTCTAAAACGCTCAATCGCTCGGCATTACTTCTAAGATGCCGACGTCGACCTTCAATCACTCGGCATTGCCTCTAAGACGCGGGTATAGCGTTCAGTCGCTCGGCATTACTTCTAAAACGTCGATACAGACTACAAGATTACTCGGCAGCTACTTCTGGAAGCGTCAGTATGATGTCCAAGTTATTCGTCTACTGTCTCAAAAGAATCAGTTTTATAATCAAGCAAAGCAAGTCATCAAGAAGAAGCCAACGTCATTCTTTCATTAAGGGAAGATAATAAGCTTACAAATCAACTCTTTGCGAGTTGATGCTTCCCTACTATTACTACATTACATTACTACTACTACTACACTACGCTATACTACTCTACATTACAACTACATTATTCTAACTATACTAAACTATACTAATATCTAAGAAGACCAGTGGCGTCTAGCCACTGGCCCTGCCCCTGCCGCCGCCGCCGCCCTTGGTGCTGCCCTTGGTGCTGCCCTTGCTGCTGCCTCTGGTGCTGCCCCTGCTGCCGCCGCCATCGCCGCTGCTCCTGCCGCTGCCGCTCCCGTCGCCATCGCCACCGTCATCGCCGTCGCCGTCATCATCGTCGTCGTCCTCATCCTCGCCGCCGTCGTCCGAGTCCTCCTCATCCGAGCCCTCGAGCCCGGAGCGCTCGACGGCCCGGATGTATGTCCAGACCTCCGCGGCTATCCCCTGGGAGTCGTCCGAGTCATCGGACGACGCCGGGGGAGAGACGGGAGCCGGAGATCCCTCGGACTCGGAGGAGAACTCCTCCTCCGAGTATTCCGAGTCACCGAAATCCTCCGATGGAGGAGTCGGTTCGCGCTTGCGCTTGTTGCTCTTGCCCATGGCGGAAGCAGACGGGAGAGAAGAGAAGGAAGCAGTAAAGAACAGCGAAGAGATGTGAAAAAACCAGAGGGGCAACAGCGCTATTTATAGAAGGGAAAGGCAACCGCTCACCTCCAACCGCGGTCACTGAACAGTCGCAAAGCATTCAATAAGCACTTCCACCCGTCTGGAGACACGTCAGGCGGCTGACGCCGTTTCATGCAACACTACACCCATTGGGACTCCAGTCAACAGCGCAAAGGATATGATTACACTCGTCGTCCCATCACATTACAACTCAGAAGCAGCCGGCTAAAACACTCAGCGTACCAAGCCGTCCCTTGCCCACACCCATTGGGGGGGACGCCCAGGAATTATCAGTATATTTTTCAAAATGGTCACATCTGTGCAGAGCATGCAGTGAATGCCTCAAGACAAAAATGAGATATCAACAAGAGTTAGAGGGAAGCCAAATATAGCCAGCAGAGTGCAAAATATGGTCGACAGACATGACTTGAAGACTAGACAGAGAACGTCCATCAAATGTCCAATCAGTCACAGAGCAAATAAATTACACTACCTAGCAAGATACGGATGGATTGCAAACTCGGCTGCAAAAGACAAAATACATGCTGACCTCTGAAGCATAATATTGATGACATAGCGCGGATGACATCATGCCAACTTTTTTACAAGCAGAAAGGATAATCTCCAGCAAAAGGACATAAAAAGAATGTCCAAGGATTATCATTCCAAGCCAAGATAGTGCCGATTTCTAAAGCATGGGACAAGATTAAAAAAGCCAACCCTCAACCAAAATGAGCGAACACAAATGGAAATGATCTCTACTGAAGACCTTCGAGTAGATTATTTTCTAAAATCTACTCGAAGCTCGGGGGCTACACCCATTGGGTGCACCTCCGGTGCACCCAATGAAGTTCAGAATCCTACAAATTGGAATGCCGACCTCTAAGGCACAGGCACGAAGCCAGGTTTTGGTCAACAAGTGATCAGAGCAGGAGAAGACAACAGGAAGCCACCTTTCTTCAAATTACCTGCAAGCTGGACCTGAGATCTTCGGGTTGATTATCTCTAAATTAACCCAAAGATCGGGGGCTTGTGGGGGATAGATATCCCCCGGGTCCACTAAAAGAGTAAAGGACCTCACGAAAGGCCCAAGGGCCCAATAAATCGTAAGGTCATTCTTTCGTGGGCCTGGGGAGAAACAGCCAGCGAAGCAGAACGACATGGGGCCGGATTGGTACAAGCCCGGATGGCCCGCAGCATCGAGCGAATGACCGCAACAGAGATCCGACTTTCCCGCGCTGGAGCCTCCATGCAACGAAGCCACGCGGGGATAAGTCGGCGAGGGTTACGTAGGGATAATCTCAAGAGGTTCACTATCTTTTAGCTACTCGTTGCTATCTTATCCACGTGTACTGCCCCACGGTCGAGTATATAAGGCCTAGGGGGCACCCCTTCAGAACGATCGACCCTTTACTTAGCCATCCAAATTAACTCTCTGTATTCTCGATCCAGAGAGCTTTCTTGTAACCACATCCACCAAGCATACTCATCAGGACGTAGGGTATTACGCATCTCTAAGCGGCCCGAACCTGAAAAACTTGTCCATTGTCTCTCGTGCGATCGGCGCGAACCATTTTGCTACAGTTGTCGACACCGTCCTACTCCTAAAACACCTTGAGGGGCAACCCCGAGTGTGCGGTCGGACCCAAAACACCGACAGATTAAGAAGGGTCCAATAAAGCGAGGGGACAATTTTCCTTTGACTTTAAATCTTTTCATACCCCTGAGTGGTGACACCTTCAAATAGACATAATCACCCTCTTTAAACTCTAGCTATCTTCTCCGGGTATCAGCATAGCTTTTCTGCCTTGACTGTGCAGTTCTCAAATTCTCCCTTATTTGCTAGACTTGTTCCTCTGCTTCTTGTATAATCTTAGGCCCAAATAACTACCTTTCACCAGTTTGATCCCAATACAGTGGAGTCCTGCACTTTCTGCCATACAAAGCCTCAAACGGTGACATCTTCAAACTGGCCTGGTAGCTATTATTATAAGAGAACTCCGCATAAGGCAAACTCTTATCCCAACTTCCACCATGTTTAAGAGCACAGGCTCTTAACATATCTTCCAACACTTGGTTGGTCCTCTAAGTCTGCCCATCGGTCTAGGGATGGTAAGCCAAACTAAAATTCAATCTTGTATCCAAGGACTCGTGCAAGTTCTTCCAATACCGAGAGGTAAACTGTGATCCCCGGTCTGACACAATCTTCTTTGGCACACCATGTAAGCAGACAATCCGTGCCATGTACAACTCTGCCAACATGGCTCCTGAATATGTGGTCTTCACTGGAATAAAGTGGGCTACTTTAGTTAGCCTGTCCACAATCACCCATATAGAATCATACCCAGCAGACATGCGGGGTAATCCAACAATGAAGTCCATGCCAATCTTTTCCCATTTCCACTCAGGTATCTTCAGTGGATGCAGTAGTCCGGCTGGCCTCTGGTGTTTAGCTTTAACTCTTTGACACACATCGCACATAGCCACATGTGCAGCCACATCTCTCTTCAATCCATACCACCAATATTTTTGCTTCAAATCCTAATACATCTTAGTACTCCCAGGGTGGATAGAATAAACTGAGTCATGTGCCTCCTTCAATATGGTTTCCCGAAGGCTATCGATATCAGGAACACAGATCCGTTTCTTGAACCATACCATGCCTTGTTCATCTTTCGTGAAATCTGGGCCTCTACCCTCTGTTATCAGATCCTTGATCTCCTGGATTTTGGCATCACCAATCTGACCTTTACGAATTTCTTGCTCCAAGGTAGGTTCCAATTCAATGGTAACTCCTTCT
This sequence comes from Zea luxurians, assembly GCA_029449295.1. NCBI lineage: Eukaryota > Viridiplantae > Streptophyta > Magnoliopsida > Poales > Poaceae > Zea > Zea luxurians. The sequence goes on from JAOPSE010001923.1 coordinate 9,768, forward strand.
GTATGTGTAACAAGTCCCAGGTTGAGCCTCTCAAAATCTTTTGCTAATTCATCGGGTAGCTGGACAACAATAGCGGAATGAACATGCTCTTTCCGACTCAAGGCATCTGCAACCAAATTTGCCTTGCCTGGGTGGTAGTGAATCTACAAATCATAATCCTTAATAAGCTCCAACCAACGGCGTTGCCTAAGGTTGAGATCCTTCTAAGTGAATATGTATTTTAAACTCTTATGATCCGTGTATACTTGGCACTTAGTTCCCATAATGTAGTGTCTCCAAATCTTAAGTGCATGCACAACGGCTGCCAGTTCCAAGTCATGAGTGGGGTAGTTTAATTCATGTTTCCGCAACTGACGAGACGCATAGGCGATCACATGTCCTTCTTGCATGAGCACACATCCTAATCCTTGGCCACATGCATCACAATAAATGTCAAATCCCTTCTGTAGATCTAGCATAATCAACACTGGTGGTGACATCAATCTCTTCTTTAATTGATCAAAGCTTTCTTGGCATTTCTCATCCCACTTGAATTCTCTTCCTTTCTCCAGCAGCGAGGTCATAGGCTTAGCAATCTTAGAGAATCCTTCAATAAATCTCCGATAATAGCCTGCAAGCCCCAAGAAACTCCGAATCTCAGTAACTGTAGTGGGCACTCTCCACTCCTTTATCTCTGTTGGGAGCTTGTTCTCAAATGCTAAGAATTAAGAACAAGGCAACATAGAAAATGTTAAGAGTTAAAGTCCTTCGTCCTTCAAGACTTTATATCCTTTCGGGATATAATGAATTTTGGACGAAGGTTACGAAGGACATACCTTCGTAAGCATAATAGCAAGGAACGAAGTGTTCATATAAATCATGAGGTACAAAATAAACATTTGAATGTTATCATAGAATTATTTCTACTTTTACTATCATGAATGAATATAAATGATTTTAAATTACAAATGTACCTTCGGTCTTGAAGAAAGCAAGAATACAAGTGTGATGCGAAGGCAAATGACAGGTTCGCGTGAACAGTACAGAGGTACTGTTCTTCTATTTATAGGCACAGGTCGCAGCCTGTGACAAATTACAATTATGCCCCTTACAAAAGTTTACAACATTGACTCAGACCTCTATGGATAAAAAGGTCATTCTATCTCTATGTCGGTTCGTAACGCCGAAGCTCCATGAAAAGGAACCTTCGGCCATCGCTTGGAGACGACTTCAGCCGAAGCTGCTTCTTCGTGTAAGACCTTCGGCGCACCGAAGCACGGCCCCAACAGTAGCCCCTTTCGCGGTGCTAGATCGTTTTTCGTAACGAGCTTGACCCGTGAAAAAAGCCTCTTCAGCTTCGGGAAGCCGAAGGTCCAAAAAACACCTTCCCTGAGCTCGTTGCGGGGAAACGATCCGGCTTCCGAGCGCGTGTCAGGCCCACCTTGCCGAGTTACTGTTTGATCTTTGCGGTCCACTGCACAGCGAGTACGAGTGACTGCCCGCTTGGTGTAAAAAATCCTGCCGCTTCGCCTTCTTACCTGCAGCACTATATAAACAGACGGGTAGGTGTGAAGTTACCACAGCATTCATTGCTATTTGCACTGTTTTGCTGCCAAAATTTTCCACCATAGCCGAAGCTTGACTCTCAGAATCGAGCGAAGGTCCATCTCGACGTCTGCTTCGTCAGAAAGAAGAGCTTCGGGAGGAAAGAAAAAAGAAAAAAGTATCTGACTTCCCCAAACTCAGAATCAAATGGTGAGAGTGCGATCTACTGCCAAAGTTGTACGTGAGGGAGACGAAGCCGAAGGTTCGAACACTGTGCCCATCTCCGAAGCGATGCAGCGTTCCGGTCTAGTGACTGCGGAAGAAATGCCTGCTGCCGAAGCAAACCCGACGACTGCCGAAGGAGAAGAAGAAAACATTGAAGGGACTGATCCCGAAGATGACTACCGTATTGCCATGCCCAGCAAGCCCAGTCACCTGGATTTTGGGAAATCAACTGTTTCGAAGGCCGATCTTTCGAAGATGGTGAAAGCAGGTTATTTCAATGAAGACCAGAAGAAGCTACTTCGCTTCGGGGGAGAAGAAACCACCCCGAAGCCAGGGAAGGACGAGATTGTTATCTTCAAGAGCTTTTTAAAGGCTGGGCTTAGATTCCCTCTTCACGAGATTATTGCAGAGATACTGAAAAGGTTTGGCATCTACCTTCACCAGTTAACTCCCAACGCTATCGTTAGACTTAGCGTTTATATTTGGGCCCTCCGAAGCCAAGCAGTGGAGCCATTTGCCGACAGTTTCTGTCGAGTTCATGAGTTGCATTATCAAACCAAGGCCAGAAAAGATGGGCTACACGATAACTTCGGTTGCTACAATTTTGCCTACCGGAAAACGGCAAAGTGTCCTGTAATTAGCTACCGAAGCAAATGGCCGGCAGGCTGGAAATCGGAATGGTTCTATGTCAAAGTTGATGACAACAAGGAGAAGCTTGTGCAAAGTCCAATCGAGCTGATCTTCGGAGAAACCCGACCCAGCTGCAACATGACGCCAGATGGTGAAACACAGCAGGCAATGGATGAATTCGGAATTATTGCAGAGCATATCGGTACCAGGGATCTGGTCCAAGAATTCTTGGCATTTAGAGTCTTCCCTACTCTGAAAGAATGGGAAATGCCAAAGTTAAAGGGGGAGAAGAAGGAGGGGGATCTTGTCCGGCTGCCCTATCACTTTAAATTCAAGAAATTCTTTAAGAAGCCCTGCCAAGAGTGGCTGGACACAGTCGAGGTGATGTGCAATGAAATCCTGGGGAACTATTCCAAAAAAGAGGATCAACTAATGACAGCGGCCTTCGGCGCCCGACCGAAGCGAAGGCTGAACCGAGTGCTTGATGCCCTGGGCTTCGAGTACCCTGACTATGAGCAGTTGAACAAGGGTGCCGAGGGCCACAAAAGAAAAAGAGTGGCCGAAACTCTGAACAAGGATGAAGAAAGACCAGCAAAAGAGAAGAAAATTCCCAAGAAAAGAAAAATATCAACTCCGAAGCGAAAAATATCCGAAGAAGAGGGGACCCCCACACCACCTTCTACCAGCGACGTGGAGGAAATTTTAAAGGTAATGACTGAACCCATGCCCACGAAGCTAAGTCCATTAGGGCTCCAACTGACGAAGCTTTTTCGAAAGGTGGACGAGCCGGATCAAACGAAGATAACCAAACCCAAGCGGCAAAGAATTATTGTAGTAACTGAAGTTATCGACAAGACGCCGCCTCGGGCATCAATTCATAAAACACCAGCTGTCGAAGGCACCACAAACGTCGAAGTTGCACCTTCGGAGGTTGCGGCTACCGAAGCCGCTACAGCCGAAGATGTAAACTTAGAAACTACCATTGAGGACATTGACAAAATCTTGCAAGACATGGCTGCAGAAGAAGCTGGCACTGCTACTGAAAAAACCATGGCCACAGTGCCTGGGAAGGGGAAAGAAATAGCCGAGGACACTTCGGACGACGAAGCCTACACATTCCAAAATTTAATTGGGCAAAAACTGTCGAAGGCCGAAATGGAAGAACTTAAGGACTATGCCAAATCTTGTGGCTACAAGCCAGGAGCTCTCCTATTTGGAGGTGTGGATGATGAAAAATTAGGCTGCATTCGAGACCAAACTGGAGCTAAGGTAATCGGTACTCTATCAAAGAGTATCGGTTTTCCGAAGCTAGAGACAGACATCAGCCGCTACCGACGACAACATATCGTCGGCAGCTTATTTTACTCCAATTTCAAGGTAAACAACTTTTCTCTGACGTCTGTTGTTTTCAATAATGGAAATATTCCTTAACAAAGGTTGTTTATTTGCAGAGCATGCTTCTGAGCAAAGCTCTGAGAATGCAACAAGACTTGGAGGACAAAAAACACGAAGCTATAATCGAAAATTTAGAGAGCAAGATAAAAGAACAATCAGCTATCATTGAAAAGAAAGACTTCGAGCTCCAATCAACCGAAGGCTTGTTGGCAGAGACTGAGGCTAAGATATCAGAATTGAATTCGAAGCTTATCAGTCAATCAAAACAATTCGATCAGGAGAAGCTAGAACTTAATTCGAAACTTGAAGCCGAAGTCCAAGCCAGCTCAGAATTGAAGAAATCGTTAACAAGCCTTCAAGACAAATGCTTGAATTTTAGCAATAATTGTATTGAACGATTAAAAAAGATATTTTACTCTGTTGGAGCCAGCAGCGGGAAGTTTAACCCCTCAGCGGAAAATTTACCACAGGCCTTTGATCATATTGAAGCTGAAATCGAAGAACTTGACGAAGTTATAGCCGGGCACGGCGACTTCTGTGCCTGGGTAGCTTCTCGGGGCACCGCTGCTGCATTCCTGAAGGCCGGCTGCGAGCATGGAAAAATTGTCAACAGGCCCAACTTCACCCTGTCTCCATCAATCCTGGATGATATACCTGACCTCGCCCGAAGCATCTCAAATAGATTTATAAAAATGATATGGACAAAAGGCGGGCGGGAGAAGGCTGGAGACGAAGCTCGAAGTCATCTTGATCCAGTAAGAAATGAAACTTCGTACTTACTTTCTTCTTTGCACTTGATTTTTACTCACGATACCTTGATTTATGTAGGATGACAAAGCTGAAGGTGATACTTAAAGTATATGCCGCCGAAGCTGTCGCCGAAGCTGAAGCTTAATGAAAATCAGTAGAAGTATACTATAGGAAAAACTTAGGATACTTTTGCAACAACTTTTGTAAATACAATTAAACTGTTCTCAGGGAACTTTGTACATACCTTGTAATATATTCTTACCCTTCTACTGAAGTGCTTTGATGTGGACGAAATCAGTATTTTGAGCCGAAAGCGAAAAAACACCTTCCCTTCTTTTCGTACACAACGAAGCATAAGAGACCAAATCTTTTTACCGAGCAACGAAGCATAAAAGACCACCTTCTTTTTGCCGAGCAACGAAGCTTTTCTTTTTTGTACTCAACAAAGCATAACGAATCATAAAAAATCACTTCTCCTTTTTGCCGAAGCTTTTCTTTTTCATAACGAATCAGAAAAAATTCACTTCGTCTTTTTGCCGAAGCAACCACTTTGGTGCATAAATGCTATGAATGAATGCTTATGCATGCAAATGCCATGATGTAATGTAATATGCGAATGAATGTCCAAAACATATATCCGAAGCCACACTCTCAGCCATTATTTCTTTGGAACCAACCACACATCAGCTCTGCATTCCCTTAGGAACGACTTTGGAGCTTCTTCGCCTTTTACTTAGGCAGTATAAGCTCTGCATTCCCTTAGGAACGTCTTTGGAGCTTCTTCGCCTTTTACTTAGGCGGTATCAGCGTTGACTTTTCGCTGTAAGCTCTGCATCCCCTTAGGGACGTCTTTGGAGCTTCTTCGCCTTTTACTTTCGGCGGAATCAGAGCTCTGCATCCCCTTAGGGACGTCTTTGGAGCTTCTTCTCTCTTTTTTTTTAGTTTCGGCACTCGATGGTGCGTTCTCAGCTTTTACATTTACATTCTTTGGGGGATTTTGCTCTTATAAAACTAAAAAGGAAATTACAGATGATGGCCCCATTAAAAACCTTTCTCCCCCTTTAGAAAGGAAAAGGGTGCCATGAAAAAGAAAAAGAAAAACATAAAAAATTACATCAAGTTATACATAATATCTCCGAAGCTCATCTGAATTCCAAGACCTTGGAATTTCGTTGCCATCCATGTCCTTCAATCTGTAGGAACCAGGCCTTGACGAAGATGCTACTAAGAAAGGCCCTTCCCATTTCAATTGTAACTTGCCGACTGTATCTGGGTTGGCCACTCTCCGAAGCACCAAGTGTCCCGGCTCAATATTTTTTAGCCGGACCTTTCTATCTCGCCATCTAATTGTTTCAGCCTGATATTTATTGATATTCTCCACGGCCTGAAGCCTGATCCCTTCTAAGGCATCTTTTTCCACAAGACAAGCATCTTCGGCACCTGATTCTGCCGAAGCTACCACTCTTATTGATCTAGCTTTAGCTTCTTTCGGAGTTATTGCTTCGTCACCGAATAATAACTTGAATGGGGTAAAGCCTGTAGACCTTGATGTTGTTGTATTGTGGCTCCACACCACTTTGGTCAACTGATCTGGCCACTTTCCCCTTGGTTGATTAAAGATTAGCTTCATTATTCCTATTATTATGATGCCGTTGGCCCTTTCAACAAGCCCATTCGACTCCGGATGCCTGACTGATGCAAAATGGATCTTCGTTCCAATTTGATCACAGAAATTTCTGAAATCTTCGGAGTCGAACTGCGTTCCATTATCTACAGTGATGGCCTTCGGTACTCCAAAGCGACAGACAATATTCTGCCAGAAAAACTTTTGGACAGTGGCCGAAGTTATTGTGGCTAATGGCTTCGCCTCAATCCACTTGGAAAAATACTCCACAGCTACTATAACATATTTTAGGTTCCCTTGGGCCGGTGGCAATGGACCCAACAAGTCAAGGCCCCACCTTTGCAATGGCCAGATGGGTTGTATCAGCTGTGTCAAAGACGAAGGTTGCTTTTGATCTCTTGCACATTTTTGACAACCTTCGCACTTTTGAACTAACTCCGCTGCATCCGAAGCTGCCTTCGGCCAATAAAATCCTTGGCGGAACACTTTTCCAAGTAATGGCCTGGATCCGATGTGGGATCCACACAGGCCTGCATGTATCTCTTTCATTAACTCTATACCTTCGGGTCTAGACAAGCACTTGAGCAGCGGGGCACAAACTCCATGCTTGTATAACTCCCCTTCTATCATGACATACGGACGAGCTCTTGCCTCTATCCTTTTATTATAAGCTTCATCATCTGATAGGAAGTTACCCTGAAGGTAAGAGATTATTTCAGTTCTCCAATCTTCGCTGTAAACAGGAGAAATGTTAAGGACTGCTCTTTCTAGTAGCTCCACTGAAGGTGCCTTTATTGTTTCGAAGAACACATCCGAAGGTAGCGGCAGCCCCTGTGCTGCAGACTTGGCTAACAAATCAGCATGCTCATTTTGTCCTCGAGGGATATTCTTAACAGAAAATCCTTCGAAGGAAGCTTCGATCCTTCGAACCGTGTCTAGGTATTTTTCAAGCTTCGGGTCTTTAGCCTTGCAACTTTTGTCAATATGACCCGAAACAACCTGGGAATCAGTTTTAAGAATCGCCCTTCTGATTCCCATTGCCTTTAATTTCCGAAGACCCAGGAGCAGGGCTTCGTATTCAGTTATATTATTTGTGCAGCTGAAGTCAAGTCTTGCTGCATAGCAAGTTTTAACCTTGGACGGTGAGACCAACACAGCAGCTGCACCTGCTCCGAAGGTTCCCCAAGAGCCATCACAAAACACTGTCCATACTTTGGCATCTTTATTTGCTTCTTCGTCCTGAGCCCCTGGCGTCCAATCGGCAATGAAATCTGCCAATGCTTGAGACTGGATTGAGGATCTATGCACATAATCAATGTAAAATTCATTGAGCTCCGCAGCCCATTTTCCAATCCGGCCAGTAGCTTCTCTATTTCTCATGATATCCTTCAATGGCTGCGAAGAAGGAACAATAATGTTGTATGCCTGGAAATAATGCCGAAGCTTCCTGGATGCCATTAAAACGGCATACAATACCTTCTCCAGCTCTGTATAATTCTTCTTTGAGACACTAAGGACCTCAGATACAAAATATACTGGGACCTGCTTCTTGACTTGTCCATCAAACTTCTCCTGGACAAGTGCCGCACTTACTGCTGAGTGCGAAGCTGCCACATATAACAACAGAGGAGCCCCTGGCGTTGGTGGAGTTAATGTTGTGAGATCTATTAAGTATTGCTTCAACTCTTCGAAGGCTTTTTGTTGACTTGGGCACCATTGAAAGACTTCAGCTGACTTCAGCACCTCGAAGAATGGTAAGTTTCTTTCTGCTGATCTGGATATAAATCTGTTGAGAGATGCCAGCCTTCCTGTCAATCTTTGAGCCCCCTTTCTTGTGGTTGGTGGCTCCATTCGAAGTATAGCTTCGATTTTATTTGGATTAGCTTCGATTCCTTTTGTTGAAACCAAGCATCCAAGAAATTTACCCTTCTTCACTCCGAAGACACATTTTTCTGGGTTCAGCTTCAGACCAGCTTGTCTGAAGCTGGCGAAGGTCTCCTGGAGATCAGCAATATGATTTTCCTGCTTCGTGCTTTTTACAATAATGTCATCGACATAAGTCAACACATTTCTGCCTATCTGAGACTGGAGAACCTTCGCTGTCATTCGGCTGAAACTTCCTCCGGCATTTTTGAGCCCCTCAGGCATCCGAAGATAGCAATATGTACCACTTGGGGTTATGAAGCTAGTTTTTGGCTCATCTTCCTTCTTCATCCAAATTTGATGATAACCTGAGTAGCAGTCTAGGAGACTCATGAGCTCTGAAGAAGCTGCTGTATCGACTAAAGAGTCTATCCTTGGCAGCGGGAATTCATCCTTCGGACAAGCCTTGTTGAGATCTGTGAAATCAATACACATTCTCCATTTGCCATTGGCCTTCTTCACCATAACAGTGTTAGCTAGCCACTCTGGATATTTCACTTCTCTGATAACTCCTGCACTGAGGAGTCTTTTTACTTCATTGCGAGCCCCTTCAGCCTTGTCATCAGACATTTTCCGAAGCCTCTGCTTTCGGGGTCTGAAGGATGGATCGACATTGAGTGAATGTTCAATAACATCGCGATTTACTCCACAGAGATCATTAGCTGACCATGCAAAAACATCTTTGTTGTTGAATAAAAACCTTATCAAGGTTTTCTCCTGGTCTTCAGATAGTTGTGAGCCCAACAGCACCTTCTGCTCTGCTATGTCCTCACACAATAACATGGGCTTCGGCTGATCCGCTGAAGCTGCCTTCTCCCTCCTGAATTTGTATTGTTCACAAGCTTCAGCTCCATCTATGTTATGGATTGCCTTGGAGTCAGTCCAGCTTCCTTCGGCCCTTCTAGCAGCTTCCTGGCTTCCATGAATAGCAATAGGCCCTTGGTCTGAAGGTATCTTCATGCAGAGATAAGCTGGGTGAAGAATTGCTTCGAAGGCATTAAGAGTACCACGGCCAATGATAGCATTGTAAGGATACTCCATGTCAACAATATCAAACACAATTTGCTCAGTCCTTGTGTTGTTAACAAATCCGAAGGTTACCGGCATGGTAATCTTCCCAAGTGCTACAATCTGCCGCCCTCCGAAGCCACAAAGAGGGTGCGTAGCATCATGAATCTTGTCTTCAGGCTCTTGCATTTGTCTGAAGGCTTTAGCAAATACAATGTCAGCTGCACTGCCTGTATCAACTAGGACATTGTGGACCAGAAATCCTTTGATCACGCAAGAGATAACCATGGCATCATTATGAGGATAATCCTTAAGCTGAAGGTCTTCCTGAGAGAAAGTAATTGGAATGTGGGACCATTTTGACTTGATGAAGGGTCCCTGCACTCCAACATGCTGCACCCTTCTCTGAGCCTCCTTCTTCTGCTTCTTGTTAGCCGGCTCTGAGCAAGAACCGCCTGTTATCGGGAGCACCAGCTTCGAAGCCGAAGCAGTTCCAGCTTGATTGTTGAACGAAGCCATCAGCTCAGAAAAGTGGAAGTGAGTTCACCGGAGGTGGGCGCCAATGTTGGGAGCTTGTTCTCAAATGCTAAGAATTAAGAACAAGGCAACATAGAAAATGTTAAGAGTTAAAGTCCTTCGTCCTTCAAGACTTTATATCCTTTCGGGATATAATGAATTTCGGACGAAGGTTACGAAGGACATACCTTCGTAAGCATAATAGCAAGGAACGAAGTGTTCATATAAATCATGAGGTACAAAATAAACATTTGAATGTTATCATAGAATTATTTCTACTTTTACTATCATGAATGAATATAAATGATTTTAAATTACAAATGTACCTTCGGTCTTGAAGAAAGCAAGAATACAAGTGTGATGCGAAGGCAAATGACAGGTTCGCGTGAACAGTACAGAGGTACTGTTCATCTATTTATAGGCACAGGTCGCAGCCTGTGACAAATTACAATTATGCCCCTTACAAAAGTTTACAACATTGACTCAGACCTCTATGGATAAAAAGGTCATTCTATCTCTATGTCGGTTCGTAACGCCGAAGCTCCATGAAAAGGAACCTTCGGCCATCGCTTGGAGACGACTTCAGCCGAAGCTGCTTCTTCGTGTAAGACCTTCGGCGCACCGAAGCACGGCCCCAACAATCTCCTTCACTTTAGCAGGATCCACTGCTATTCCTCCATTAGAAATAATATGTCCAAGGAATGGCACCTTGTCAATCCAAAACTCGCACTTGCTAAACTTGGCGTAGAGTTGATTATCTCGTAGCTTCTGTAGCACCAACCTTAGATGTTTTTCATGATCACTTTCACTCTTAGAATAGATAAGAATATCGTCGATGAACACCACGACGAATCTGTCCAAATACTCCATAAACACCTTATTCATCAAATTCATAAAATAAGCTGGTGCATTGGTTAATCCAAACGACATAACAGTGAACTCATATAATCCATATCGGGTTGAGAAAGCTGTCTTAGGGATATTCGATGGTCTAATCTTCATCTGATGGTATCCTAATTGGAGATCAATCTTCGAGAATACCCTAACACTTCTCATCTGATCAAATAATTCCTCAATACGGGGTAATGGATACTTGTTCTTCACAATAACCTCATTAAGTGATCTATAGTCCACACACATCCGTTGTGATCCATCCTTCTTCTGTACAAACAGTACCGGTGCTCCCCAAGGTAGAAAGTCGGACGAATGTACCCCGCCTCCTGTAACTCAGTCAGTTGCTTCTTAAGTTCCTTTAATTCTTCTACGGCCATCCTGTATGGTCATTTAGAAATAGGTGCAGTCCCAGGTAAGAGATCAATGACAAACTCAACTTCCGTATCTGGTGGCATCCCAGGTAACTCCTTTGGAAAGACATCCGAAAAATCTCTAACCACACGGATGTTGTCGCCAACAAACTCCTCCGCTATAAAGTATATCGCCCGTTTGGAAGAGGTGGTTACTACAATTTGAACTTGAAATGTTTCTCCTTTAGGGCTAGTGAGTTCTATAGTACCCCTACCACATGCTATAATAGCCTTTGCCTTCCTTAACCATGACATACCAAGGATCAGATCTATACTGCTGGCCTCTAATATTATAGCAGTAGCTCCAAATTCTCTTCCCATGATTGTTAATGTCAATATACGTGTCATTTGATTTGCCTCAATAGGCCCTTTAGGTGTGATTACTATCATTGGTTTCCTCATATTTAGCAGTGGTATCTCATTTGTGTTGGCATATCGAGCAGACATGAATGAATGTGTAGCACCAGAATCAAATAAGGGGGGATCAGATGAGGAGGAAAAAAAAGAAAGGGCGGAGCCCTGCTCCTACCGCGTCTTGCTCCTGTTCATCGTTGGCCCGTATCGTCTCACCCGTGGTTCTTGGGTCGCCCCCTCGCAACCCTGCTTTGGTCGGTCGCCAGCAGAGTCGGCTTCGCTCGACCTAGAGCCGCATGCAGATGCGTCGGCACGCGGTGGAGGATTATCTTTAGGTAAGCGGCTAGGGTTTCCGTCCGACTTCGTTGATTCGCATTCTTTCCCCCATTTCGCGTTGCGTCTCTCTCGGATCTGGTCTCTCCCGTGTTTGTCGCATGCGAGTTTCTGCGGTGGTTGGTTCTCTTCTCTGTTTCGTCCGCCAGCGATTGCCGAGGAGTGGCCCCTCCCGGGTTTCTCGGCTGCTCCACTCCGGATGGATCCGAAGAACCGTAACCCTAACTGGGACCGTTGGGTGCCGAAAGACGCGCCTCAGGGATCCCAATCCTGGGAAAAAACCGGAGCCTTAGTTGGCGCTTGAAGCCGGGGTCTGGAAAGCCTGAGAACAAAGATGATATCCCTATCTCGTCTTCCGGCGATGGCGGCCAGTCAGGTATTCTTAAAACCCCTCCTCCTTCCATTCTGAAGTTAGAGAATGAAATGGTGCTTAGGGTTTTCTGTCAAAAATGCGGTATGGATGGCCATCATGCTAGGGAGTGCTTTAAATCTTTGTGGTGTGAGATCTGTCGCAAGGAAACACATAATACCGCTCGGTGCGTTCTCCTCAAACAAAACAAGCCTAGCATGCCCATTGTTGGGATGGCGGCGGATGGATTAGGGTTTTACTCTTCTCATTTCTCCAAACCGTTGTCGAATAAACCGAAGCGCAATTTTATTGGTCTGGTTAAAATTGTTGAGGGCTTGATCTCGGCTGAGGATCTTGGGAAGGATTTCGGTTTTCATTTCCCTTGGGGCCGTACTTGGAAAACCACCAAGTGTCACTCTGTTTTTCTGATGCAATTTCCTTCTCAAGAGAGGCTTGATGAGATGATTAATTTCCCTGAACTGAAGATGAAATTGTTTGGTGCAAAAATCTCTGTATCTTCGTGGAGCTCTCAGGCTAAGCCCAAATCCAAACTCCACTCTGTTTGGATTGTGGCTGAGAATGTGCCTAGAGAACTTCAGAATTACCAGGCTATCTATGAATTGGGCTCTACTATTGGGGTTGTGGAAGAAGTGGATATTTCATCTTTAAACTCTAAAGAAATTGTAAGATTTAAAGTTCATGTTAATAGTGTGGCCATGATTCCCCCTATCATTGAAGTTGGTGTCAAACCTTTTCTGTATGACATCTTCTTTAAAATTGATAATATTACTGATGAAGGGTGGAATGATGAATCTATTAACCTGGGCAAGAGGGCTTCTGTTGATAGACAAGGCTTTGGTGACCTCTCTTGTGAGAAATCTGTTAAAAAAGCCAAAAGTGGTGATGAAGAATCTGGCAGGGATGTTAAGGGAAAATCTCCCTTAAAGGTTTCTTCAGGTCTTGGCAATGTTGCTGGGTCCTTGTCTGAACAGTCTGATAGTATGAAGTTTGGTAAAAGTTCTGAAGGAACCAAAGGATACCTTGACAGTCAGGGTAATGAAGATGATGATTACAATGAAAGTGAGGATGATTTGTTGGATTCTCAAGAGCTGGAGGAATTCATCAAGGATGATGAACTTATTCCTTCTCCTCCTCAAGAGAAAAAGAAAATGAATACAAATGTTTCTGTTGATGTTGGTAAGAATGTTGGAGTTAAGAAAGGAGGATCCATGGAAGGAGATCTGGCAGTAAGAGTTAGGAGGAGCAGCAGATTGGAGTCTATGGAGGAAATGAAGATTGCAGATAAGGCTGCAGCAAGAGCAATGGCTAAAGATGCATTCATCAACAAAGGTACGTCATACAATCCTTTTTCTGTTCTTAATACTGATAATGCTGTTCTTATTGAATTTGCTCATAAAATAGGAGTTGAATTAGGTTCTTCTTTTAATGATGTTGTGGAAAACTTAAACCTGATTAAATCCTTAGAGCTTTCCAGAAAAAATTTGGTTGTTCAATCTGTTAAGTTTAATGTTGACAATTCCAAGGTAGGCATTATTTATACTGATGTGGATAATAATAGTCATAATGAAAGTGTGGATAATGCTTTGTCTGATCTTGATGATGTTATGGTTCTCAGAAAAGGCCGTAAAATTCGTCACAGAAAAAAAACTGTGAGAAAGAAAAAAAGGATAGTAAATCTCCCAATAATAGGAACATCCCTATTAAGTGGAGAGGTCAGATTGAGGGGCATACCTAGAATTGTTTAGAATGATTGGATTAATTTGGAATTGTCAGGGTCTGGGTAAAGAAGTGAAAACCAAGTTCCTGTGAGATATTATCAGGAAAGAGAGAATTGATTTTATTGGTTTACAAGAAACCAACAAGAAAAACTTTGATGACTCTTGGTTGAACTTCATTAGTGGTAACAGGAATTTTGCTTGGGTCTGGTCTCCCCCTAATGGTAGGTCTGGAGGATTGCTGGTAGGGTTCGATGCTGACATTTTTGATGTTAGAGAGAAAGAATTGGGATAATTTATGATTCGTACTCTAGTGATTCAAAAAGAATCAGGATTTATTTGGAGTTTTATTAATGTTTATGGAGCTGCTCAAAATGATCAAAAACAGAAATTCCTGAGTGAGTTATCCTCTTTTTGCTCCAAATGCTCTCATCCAATGTTGATTGGTGGCGACTTTAACATTCTTAGAAAAGAATGAGATAAAAACAAACCTGGTGGCACCAATAAATGGAGTTCCTTATTTAACTCTATTATTGATGTACATGATCTGATTGAATTGGAACTAAGTGGTAGGCTTTTTACCTGGTCTAATAATAGAAATCCCCCCACTTATGAGAAGTTGGACAGATTTCTTGTTAGCCCGGAGTGGGATTTGCATTATAATAATGTGAATGTTTCTGGTCTTAGTAGATCCTTTTCTGATCATGTGCCTTTATGTCTCAAAACTGATTTTACTCCCCCTTCTATGAGAGATTTTAGATATGAGTTATGTTGGAGGCTTAGACCTGATTTTAGGACTTTGGTTGAAAATAATTGGGCTCTACCTGTTAGAGGTAAAAAGAGTATTGAGATTTGGAAAGAAAAACCAAAGCATCTTAAGAAGATGTTGAAGGGGTGGAATATTAACGTTGAAGGTAGATATTTGAAGTTAAAAAAGAGTTGATGAAGAAAAATGAAATTTTAGATAAAAAATGTGAAGTTATGGGTATTTCGGATGCTGAAAGAATCGGATGCTGAAAGAATCGAAAAGCTCGATATGGAGTGGAATTTGAAAAAAATCATGGAAGAAGAAAATTGCAAAAAAAACAAACGGCGAGAAAGAAATTCATCAATGAGGGTGATGAGAATACTAAATTCTTTCACCTTTTAGCGAAAGGTCGGAAGCGACGTGTTAAAATCCCCTTTTTGTGTCATGATGGTGTTTCTGTGAATGATTCTGAAGGTATCAATAAAATTGCTTCTTCTTATTATAAAGAGCTTTTTGGCCCTTCTGTTCTATCTAGTATTAATATTTCTAATCTCAATATAAATCAGTTGTCGGACAATGACAGGTCATTTCTGATGGCTCCTTTTTCTATTAATGAGATTAAAAAGTGATTTTCGAGATGAAGCATAATAGTGCTCCGGGTCCGGATGGTTTTCCTGTGGAATTCTTTCAAACCTTTTGGGATTTGATTCAAATGGATATTTTGAACTTATTCAAGGATTTTTATGTTGGAAATCTTAATACTGAAAGACTGAATTATGGGATGGTTACTTTGTTACCAAAGGTTGATAATGCGGTTGACATGAAGAATTTCAGACCTATCTGTCTTTTGAATGTGTTATATAAAATTATCTCTAAAGTTTTGAATAACAGGCTGGTGAGTTGTATCACAAAGGTGATAAGTGATTCTCAATATGGTTTCATTAAAAACAGGTACATTATGGATGGGGTCATCTCCCTTAACGAAATTCTTCATGAGGTTAAGAGGAAAAAGCAAAGCAATGTGGTTCTTAAAATTGATTTTGAAAAAGCCTATGACAAAGTAAATTGGCATTTCCTCTATACCATGATGGAAAAAAAGGTTTTGGGAGTACTTGGTGTGATTGGGTAATGAGAATTGTGCGTGGTGGCAAAGTAGCCATTAAAACTAATGATACTTTGGGGCCTTACTTTACTACTCATAAAGGGGTTAGGCAAGGGGATCATTTTTCTCCTCTTTTGTTCAATTTGGTTGCTGATGGATTAGCGTGCATGATTCATAAAGCTCAAGTTGAGGGTCTGATTGTGGGTTTGATTCCTCATATCATTCACAATAGTTGTTGCTGCTTATAATATGCTGATGATACCATTTTTCTTATTCAAGATTGTTTAGAAGGTGCCAGAAATCTTAAATTCATTTTGTGTTTGTTTGAAAGCATGTCGGGGTTGAAAATAAACTTTCACAAAAGTGAAATTTTGTGTTTTGGAAATGCTAAGGAAATTGACTATTTGTATGCTGATATCTTCACTTGTCCTATTGGTTGTCTCCCTATGAAATATCTTGGGGTGCCAATTGATAATAAGAAGATAAATAAAAGTCTCTGGGTGCCCATGATTGAAAAATTGGAAAAAAGGCTCGCTGGGTGGCAGGGCAGATTTTTGAGTCTAGGTGGTAGTCTAACTCTTTTAAACAGCTACTTATCCAATGTTCCATTATATATGCTTTCGATTTATCCTGCCCCTAAGTCGGTTATTAAAAAAATTGATATTCTTAGGAGGCATCTTCTTTGGCAAGGGGGTCGTCAGTCCAAAAAATTTCATTTAGTTGATTGGTTGTCGGTGTGCTCCCCATAAGTCAGGGATGTCTGGGTGTTCTGAATCTCGATTTTATGAATGATGCCTTATTGTCTAAATGGCTTTGGAATATTGAAACTTCGAATGGCTTATGGCAAAAAATTATTGCCAGTAAATATATTAAGGGAAAACCCCTTATTTTGATCAAGCAAAAACAAGGTGATTCTCACTTCTGGAAAAAAAATTCTGAGTCTGCGTGATAATTTTTACAAATTTTGTAAATCTGTTGTGGGAAACGGTTTGAAGACTAGTTTTTGGAAGAGTATCTGGCTTGGAAATCTGCCCTTGTCTATTCAGTTTCCTGTTCTATTTGACTTGGCTTATGACAAAGACATTACGGTTAGTGATGTATTAGCTTCTAATTTTGAGGTACTTACTTTTAGAAGAAGGATTGTTGGTAATCTGAGGGTTTTATTGGATGAGTTGGTGAGTTGTTGCAATCAGGTGATTTTGTCTGATCAGGAGGACAGAATTGTGTGGAGTCTGGGGAGAAAAGGTTTTTCTATTAATTCTATTTACAAAAAGAAAATGGCAGATCAAGTTTTGATTCCATATAAGTTTTTGTGGAAATCCAAATTGCCACAGAAAATCAAGATCTTCATGTGGTTGGTTGTGAGAAATAAAATTCTTACTAAAGACAATCTGAAGAAGAGGTACTGGAATGGTTCTTTGGAATGTTGTTTCTGTGGAATAGATGAAGCTATTGATCATTTATTCTTTCTGTCGGTGTTTGGGACCCGGGGGACCCTCAACCGGACCGACTAGTGAATTTAGTGCCGCGTGCCCCTGTCCAGATGGGTTGATGCAAGATGGAACACAAGCGAAGGGATGAGGCTTATATTATCTTGCACCGGGGGTGCTTGCAGTAGGGGTTACAAGCGTCGCGAGGGAGAGCGAGAGAGAGAGAGAGAGAGAGGGAGAGAGGATCCAGTCCTGGGGTGAGGTGTCTGAGTTAGCCTCCACCGTGTCTCTCCTACTCTGCCTGCCTCTGCTTGCCCTCCTCCTCTCTCTTTCTTAGGAAGGCCCTGGACATCCCCTTTTATAGATGCAAGGAGATAGTCCAGCTGTACAATAGGGGTGTAGCTATGTGCTAACGTGGGGGTGTATATGTGTTAACATGGCCGTCGGGGAAGTGCTTGAGCCCTGTAGAAGCGCAGCTGGCGGTGTAGCCCGGGGTCCTGCTGACATTTCTTTGCCTTCATAGGGGGTTTGAGAACAACCGACGTCATGGACGCATGCAGGGAGCCATCATTACTTGTTGCCGGAGTAACTTAGATGGGACACCGGCCTTGTTCCTTCATAGCTTGAGGTGGCTAGCTAGGGGTAGGGTAATGATGGATCCCCAGTAGCGTAGTTGATCTGAGGCCGAGGTCGGGCGAGGTAGCGACTCCCCCCGAGGCCGAGGCAGAGGTCGGGCAAGGCGGAGACCTCCTCCCAAGGCCGAGGCTGAGGTCGAGGCCTGGGGTCGGGCGAGGCAGAGCTCCTTGTTGCGCCCGAGGCTAAACTCGGGAGTGGCCGCGACTGTTGTTAGTCTTTCCCTGGTGGTTGGCACAGTAGCCGGAGCGGGGTGAATAGTGCTGTTTTCCTGTTAGAACGGTCAGTGAAGGGGCGAAGTGACTGCGTCACTTCGACCTTGCCGACTGAGGTGCACATGTCAGGATAAGGTGTCAGGCGATCCCCGCATTAAATGCGCATGCGATACGGTCGGTTGGTAAGGCGATTTGACCGAGGTCGCTGTACGACAAAGTTTGCCTGAGCTAGACTTCGAGCGAGCCGAGGGTACGCCTTTTGCCTGTGGGGGCCCTTGGGCGAGGCGTGAATCCGCTAGGGACTACTGTTCCCGCCCAAGACCGGGCTCGGGCGAGGCGAGATCGCGTCCCTTGGCAGGCGAGGCCTTGACTTGAACCACGCTTGTTAGTTTTTACGGTTTGCTCTGAAGACATTTTCCAGCCATGTTCAGGAGTGTTGGGGGTACCCCTAATTACGGTACCTGACAGTAGCCCCCGAGCCTCGAAGGGAGTGTAGGCACTCGCTTGGAGGTTCTGCCGGATTTTTGCAAGGGGACCAGCCTTTCTCGGTTATATTTTGTTCCGATGGGTGCGCGCGAGCGCACCTGTCGGGTGTAGCCCCTGAGGCCTCGGAGGAGTGGTTTGACTCCTCTGAGGTCTTAATTCTTTTTGTGATGCCTCAGTCGGCCTTGTTGTTCCCTCATGCGGCCTGGCCGCAGCCCGAGTGCATGCCCCGAGTTTTTAAGCTGGTTTGTCGACGTGGTCGACAATTTGGCCGTAGCCTGGTGCGAGAGCAGCCCCCGAGCCTCTGCATGGAGCGAGAGGTCGATCGAGGACCGTCTTGACTTTTGTTGTACGCCCCTTCGTCGCCTTTCCACAAGGAGGAAGGGGGGAAGGCACCGTGTTACCCTCGGAGGGCACCGAACACGGTGTTTCCAGTGAGTTGCTAACGGGTGATCCGAGTGGACGCCCGAGCCTCGTTCGATAAGGGTCGGCTAGTGGCCCAGAGGCGCGCTCCAAAAGTACCTGCAGGGGATTTGCTGGACCCGGACCCATTTGATAGGGTCCGAGGGCTCGGTGCCTCCCTCCGG
Organism: Zea luxurians; assembly: GCA_029449295.1. NCBI lineage: Eukaryota > Viridiplantae > Streptophyta > Magnoliopsida > Poales > Poaceae > Zea > Zea luxurians. The sequence goes on from JAOPSE010001923.1 coordinate 28,637, forward strand.
TGGGATTCCATTACAAATCGTTCCCGCTGGTCTTGAAAATGTCCTAGGGTACCTCGGGAGCGCAACCCGAGCCTCGGCCATGTAACGGACGTACCCAGGGTCATCCCTGACTCTACGTGCTCTGGGACGGCTGTCGAACCCTTTTGAGGTGCCAGCCTTCGAACCCCTGATCAGTAGAGGGCTCGGAGCCCAAGTGCTTTGGGGCGGCTGTCGAACCCTTCCGAGGGGCCAGCCTTCGAACCCCTGATCAGTAGGAGGGCTCGGGGCCCGCTTCCTTCGCTGAGAAGGATCCTTTCAGAATATCCCCTTTTCTCGATCCCTGTGGCAAGGGAGAGAGAGGAAAAGGGAAAGGATATGAATTTAAATAATGTGGCGCACCTTTTTTGACGCAGTCATCATGACGGAGGTGAAACGGCACTTGCTTCGCCTGTTAGAGGTGTCGCTTGCCCTACCAGGGAGTTAATGCGATGGGACGGGCGATTCGTGGGGCGTCTGTTGCGCGTGCGTGAGTCATTCAAGGAACAGAAAGACCGTTTCACCTTCGAGTTTGAATTTCGCGACAGGTTCGGGTGAAGTTTTGGGTGGACCTTGCCCGGGCCTTTATATACCTGGAAGAGGGGCCGGTGGTGGTTCTTTACCCTGCCATTTGCGCTTTCCTTCTGCTTTGGTTTCCGCAACCTAAGAGAATAGCCAGAGAAGAGAAAACTGCGCACCTCATCCTCTCCGCCTCCACCACCTCCGTTCGGCGATGGCTGACAAGGTGACCGTTGTTCCGCCATGCGACCCGTGGCCTTTCTCCACCGTTGCTGTGGAGGATCTGGAGGCCCTTGTTACCGATGGTTTGCTCTGTCCTCTCTCCGGCGGCCGCAGCCGGAGTGGATGGCCCCCGGGAGCGAGGCTGACCCGACTCCGCCGCTAGGGTACATGGTCAGTTTCATCTCTTTCCATGAGCGGGGGTTTGGAGTGCCAGCGAGCCGCTTCATGCAAGCGCTCCTGCACTACTATAGGGTGGAGCTGCATAACTTCAACCCCAACTCTATTGCGCAAGCGGCCATCTTCGTGGCGGTTTGCGAGGGTTTTTTGGGGATTGACCCTCACTAGGACCTGTGGACCCATCTCTTCTCTGTGGAGTTCTTTGCCGCGTCGACAGACGCAAAGAAGGTCCGTATGGTGGTGCGGGCTGGTGGCTGCATCCTCCAGCTGAGGCCGGGGGGCGCGCAGCAGTACATCCTCGCCTCCCTTGTGTCTTCAAACAAGGGGTGGCAGAACCGGTGGTTTTATCTCTGAAACGACGATGGGAGGCTTCCGCCGTTTTCTCAACGAGTGGTGACCGCCGCCGGCAATAACTGGCGCTGGGGGGCCATGCGCGAGAACCAGGAGAAGTTCCAGCCTATTCTGCATGCCTTGCAGAAGTTATGAGATGAGGGCCTTACCGCTGTGGGGGTCGTCGCCGCTATCCATCGCCGGAGGGTGCTCCCCCTGGTAGAGTGGCGGTTGCGGCTCTCGGAGATGAAGCCGGGGGTCGATTTGGAGGGCTCGCGGATGTCCTCGACCCCCCTCTCCACCGACGACCTCCACAAGCGGGTAGCGGCTACGGTAGGGAGGCTGGATGCTAGCGCCCATAGCCAGCCCGTGATGCATCCCGACCGTGGGTACATGTCCCTGGTAAGTGTCCGCTCCTCCTTCTGTTTTGCGTCGAGTTTTTACATCTTTGATTCCTACTGTTGGGATTTTTGTTCGTCCCCAGGGGTTGAGGGGTTTCAAACTCTCCCGACCCCCGGTCCCAGAGGACGTGGTGGACCGAGCCGCGTGTAGGCTCACCGCAGAGAAGGCAAAGGAGAAGAAGGACGCGGAAAAGGCCCGAGCTCGTGAGAGGATGCGAGCTCGGGAAGCCTTGGAGAAGTGTCGTTGGAGACAGGAGAGGGATGGGCTCCCGAGGGAGCCATCGCCGGAGACGCCTGACGACGATGACGATGATGATGATGATGATGATGACGAAGACGATGACATGGCAGCCCAACTCGGCCTCAGCCCGGAGCCGAGGCTAGGCCAGGGGTCGTCGAGCCAGCCTCCAAGTGGGCTGGCACCATCAGTGCTTGGGGCCGGGACACCAAGGTCCCGCTCCGAGGAGCGGAGGCAGGCCGAGGGGGTACTTGACCCCTTGGCCGAGGTAATTGGGGTGACTCTGGGGGGTCAGGCCGATCCGCCTGTCCCCCAAGAGCAAGCGCCCGTGTCGGCCGTACAGGAGGTCGGTCCCTCGTCCGTCGTGACGACGCCTAGGCAGGCCGCTCCCTCGGTGCCTCGGGCGCCCGAGGTGGAAGCGGCGCCGAAGCCGGCAGCGGGGCAACCCTCGACAGCGCCTGCAAAGACCGAGGCCCGAGGGGTCTCCCCGCAGGCACGATTGGCCTTGCCACAGAGCGAGTAAGTATCTGGAGATACCTCTGTTTTGGTTTTTTTGCTGTGTGTCTTAAACTTGCTCTCTCTCTTTTTCAGCAAGCGGAGGTAGGGCTCGGCCGGTCTGGCCCCCACAAAGGCCCTTAAGACGGGGACGGCCTCTGCAGCTGGTGCTGCGGCACGTCATGCCGATTGGTTGGCCTCCGCACAAGGCGCCCTCCGACGGGGGCCCAGGCGGCACGAGTTTCCATGGGGCAAGCCTCCCAGGCTGACCCCCCCGTTGGAGTTGCCGTCATGCCGGGGGAGGCCGTTGACGTGGCCACGGCCCCGAGCCCGCCTGACTTGTTGCCGGCACCGGCATCGACTCCTACCGGGGCCGTCGCTGATTCGCCCGTGGAGCCGCCCATCGCCGTCGACGTCAGGATGGTTGAGGCGCCGCCGCCCGTGGTCATCCTCGACCTCCCCATTCTTGGCCATGAGGAGAGGGCGGCCGTCGTTGTCGAGGTCGGTGATCGGAGGCCTGCCACCTTAGCCGAGGGGAGGCCCAGTACGTCGACTGCGGCGGTGCCCGATGCATCGGCTGCAGGGAGACCCGATGCCTTGGTCGAGGGGCGCGTCGAACCGTGGCCCGTCTTGGGGGGCGGCGGCCTTACCCCTGTGCAGCTCAATCCCAATGAGTGGGGTGGGCAGCCGCTCCGGTTCTGGAGCCGCGACACCTCGGAGCCCCTCCTCTCCCTCAACGATGAGTTGGAGGAGAAGTCTTGGGATAGTTTTCGTGAGTATACCGAGGCGGCTATGAGGTCGCTTCGATCAACCATGGAGATCCTTTCCAGGGACGTTCCCAGGGTCTTCCAGGTAAGGATTTAGGCGTACACCTTGCGTGACCAGGGCATTCTTTGTAATATTCTGCTTTCCTTCCTCAGGAACTTGCGGACGTGAGCACCGCCAAGTCGCTGTTCATCCGCCGCAAGAGCGACGTCTGGGATTCGCTGTGGTCACAGAGGGCCGCGTTTACCGAGGCCAATGAGCGCCTCGCCCAGCAGAGCGCCGAGGTGGCAGACCTTCAGCTGCTCTATGATGAGCTCAAGTCGGAGGCAGCAGCGGCGCGGGCGGAGGCGGCGTCGGCACGGACGGAGGCTTCGTCGGCCTGGGAGCAGGTGGCTTCCCAGGCCAAGGAGATGCAGCAGCGGCAGCTAGAGCTCGGCCAGGCCATCGGCGAGCGGGACCAATCTCAGAGCCAAGCTGCCGAGGCCGTGAGCCAGGCTGAGGCCCTTAGGGGTCAGCTGGCTGAGGCTACGGAGCGGCTAGCCGAGGCGTCTGCTCGGGCCGGGACCCTTGCGGAGGGCCTAGCCGTGACCGTTGGGTCTGCTCAGTCTGCCCAAGCCGTGGCCTCGCAGCGGCGTGCCCTGGCTGAAGGTATGTTTTGCCCGCTTTGCGACTTTGGTTTTGTCTCCATTCTTCACCTCGTGTCTGAAGAACATTGTCCGATTGTCTGCAGGGTTCGAGACGGCTCTTAACGAGTCCGTTAAGAATTGTAAGGCACTTGTCCAGGTGGCTGAGCAGAAGGAGGCCGACCGTGTGGCCATGTCTGAGGCCATCTCGGCTCTCTGGCGAGCCTTTGGTCTCGACGACGTCCCCTCGGGTAGCTCCCCCTAGAGTCACCTGCGGGCCTTGGGCGGCCATGTGCGTAGCAGACTCCACGGGGCGCTGCACCACGGCGTTAGGCGGGCCTTCGCCGTGCTCGCTTCCCACTACGACGTGGATCTGGAGCGGGTCAGCGAGGGGTACTGTTTACCCAACAAAGAGGAGGCTGCCTTAGCCGAGGTCCAGAGGCTTGACGCTGCTATCGAGGGCCCAAGAGCGGTGCAGGCTTCCTCCTTCGAGGTGGAGGTCCTTCCGCCCGTGTCGCCATCTTAGGCCGGGCCAGATTCTGCCGAGGGTGGAAACGACGCCGAGGGTGCTGCTCCTCCCCCCGCCATTGTCTGAGCCTACAGGGATAGTTTGTTTTAAGTATGCGTATGTTTCTTGCAGCCGCTGAGGCCTAAACATTTTCAATGTCGGAGTTTTAAAGCTGCATTTCTTTTCCTCTTGTTTCGAGCATTAGGACTTGTTCGGTAGCAGAGTCACTTATCCGAGCGTGAGCTACCCTTCGTGGAAGGTGACGAGTGAGGTATCCGTATCCCGGAGGCGTAGGAGTCCCTCGGCTCGGTCGGCCTTGCCGTTCAAGGTCTCTCGCGTCATTTTTAGGATTCTGCTATCGATATAGTCGAAATGGTACGAAAGTCATTTTCTACCCGAGCGTTAGGACTTGTTTGGTAGCAGAATCACTTATCCGAGCGTGAGCTGCCTTTCGCGAAAGGTGATGAGTGAGGTATCCGTATCCCGGAGGCGTAGGAGTCCCTCGGCTCGGTTGGCCTTGCCGTTCAAGGTCTCTCGCGTCGTTTTTAGGATTCCGCTATCGATATAGTTGAAACGCACGAAAGACGTTTTGGTAGAAAACTTTTCCGAGGAAAATTTTGACGTAGAGGGGGTTCCCCCCTTCTAGCCCCCGAGGGAGGGTCGGTCTTTGCTGAGGCAAGGCCGATCCTCCCTTGACAGCTAGACTTTTTATTTGTGTATGTAAAGGGACCGAGGTACATAAACGACTTGAAACATTTTAAGGGTAAAAGCGACGTAGCTGTTCGATGTTCCAAGCATTGTTGTAGACCTTGCCTTGATCGTTGGCCAGCTTGTAAGTCTCGGGCTTCAAAATTTTGGCGATGATGAACGGCCCTTCCCAGGGAGGGGTAAGCTTGTGGCGCCCTTGGGCGCCTTGTCGTAGCCGAAGCACCAAATCTCCCACTTGGAAGCCTCGGGGCCGAATCCTTTGGGCGTGGTAGCGTCGCAGGGACTGCTGATACCGCGCTGAGTATAGCAAGGCTACGTCCCGAGCCTCTTCTAGCTAGTCCAGTGAATCTTCTCGGCTGGCCTGGTTGCTTCAGTCGTCGTAAGCCTTTGTCCTTGGGGAACCGTATTCCAAGTCTGTGGGTAAGATGGCCTCGGCCCCAAAGGCTAGGAAAAACGGCGAGAAACCAGTGGCTCGGCTCGGCGTCATCCTCAAACTCCAAACCACCGAGGGTAGCTCTTTTATCCACCGGTTGCCAAACTTGTTGAGGTCGTTGTAGATCCTCGGCTTTGGTCCCTGCAAAATCATGCCATTGGCGTGCTCCACCTGCCCATTTGTCATCGAATGAGCTACGGCGGCCCAGCCCACACGGATGTGGTGGTCTTCGTAGAAGTCTAGGAACTTTTTCCCAGTGAACTGCGTGCCGTTGTTGGTGATGATAGAGTTTGGGATCCCAAAGTGGTGGATGATATTTGTAAAGAACGCCACCGCCTGCTCGGACCTGATGCTAGTTAAGGGTCGGACTTCGATCCACTTGGAGAATTTGTCGATGGCGACCAGTAGGTGCGTGAAGCCCCCGGGTGCCTTCTGCAAGGGACCGACGAGGTCCAGACCCCACACAGCGAACGACCAAGTGATAGGTATTGTTTGTAGAGCCAGAGCAGGCAGGTGTGTTTGTCTCGCGTAGAATTGACACCCTCGGTAGGAGCGTACAATCCTAGTGGCGTCGGCCACCGCGGTCGGCCAATAGAAACCTTGTCGGAAAGCGTTTCCTACGAGGGTCTGAGGCGCCGCATGGTGACCGCAAGCCCCCGAGTGTATCTCTTGCAACAGCTCCTGTCCTTGGGCGATGGATATGCATCGTTGGAGAATGCCCGAGGGGCTATGGTGATACAACTCCTTTTCATCACCCAGCAAAACGAACGACTTGGCGCGTCGAGCTAGTCGCCGAGTTTCGGCCTTGTCGAGGGGTAGCTCTCCTCGGAGGAGATATTCCCGGTACGGGGTCTGCTAGTTCAGGTTTGGTGTAACCCCATCCTGCTCTCCCTCGACGCGTAGGGCCTCACCCTCGGCGGCCGAGGGTACCTCGGGCTGGGCCGAGGTCTCCTTGGGTTCGGGCGCGTCGTCGATTTTGACGGATGGTTGATATATATCCCTGGAGAAGACGTTCGGGGGTGTGGCGGAACCACCTGAATTATTCCAGCTTAAGTGCCTTAGTCACGCCTCAGGGGCCGTAACACACTTAAATCGGAATAACCAGTCAGTCCCTCAGATCTAGTCTGATGGAGCCACTTAACCAGGATCAAATTCCACAATCTCACTCGAAGGTGAGTCACAGGAGAAATACAATAAAACAGGAAACCTCAAATTAAGTACTGAGTTATTACATAAATCGGAGTTTTTGAGTAGCAAATAAGAGTTCACAAAATAAAGTGCAGCGGATAATCGATGTCGTCGGTATCGAGAAAATGGGCAAGGCCTAGCCCACTACTCCTCGTGCTCCTCTCCTGCCGGAGCAACATCCCACTCGACCGTCCAACCCGGTGGCAGGGTGGTAGGCCAAGTCACACCATCAACCATTTCCTGAATGGTACCTGCAAAAATTGTGCCACAAGCAAGGCTGAGTATACTAATACTCAGCTAGACTTACCCAGTGTGAGGAATCTACTCCTCTACCTCTAGACTATGCAGCTGTTTGGCTGAGGGGTTTGGTTTGCCAAAAGCACTAGCTGTTTCTAAAAGCAAAGTTTTAGCTTTCTAGGTTCTATCATCATTAACTTAGCTAGGTTGCTCCTTCTAAGCATACATGGTAACAATCAATTTATTCAATCAACAAGTTATCTTATGTAACCACATTTCGCTTCTTACTCGATGCAGTACAAGGAATCAAGCAGTCTCATTAGCTGCGAGAAGCAGACGATTCGAATCGAGTTTTAACCTTGCAAGGTAAACCTAAACACACGGCATGTCAGGGTACTCCGACCCTGCACATGACAACCGTCCCCATTGATTCCCCGTTCGCGTCCAGGCCTCACCGCCTTGGCATACAACGCTCCACTGACCCCGGCTGCCGCCGTGCAGTGACCGCACTTGTACCCACCATAGCTAGCATGGGAGACCCAGTCTCAGGTCGCATGAGGGATAAAGTCCGCGCCCGGCTTCACTCAGGTACTAGGTTTACCGGTTACCATATTTCCCGGCATGTGCTTAGTACGTTCAAAAGCTTGACTCAGGTATCCACACATTAATCCTTAATTCTTTTTCCCGTCTCATGGACAAGACATCCTCCCTGGATCCAAGTCCATAGACCAACATATACCCCGTTATCAAGATGAATACAATCAATTCCTGACCTCGCGCGAGTGCTAGAAAAATCACTCGACTTCTACCGAGATCCTGATTAGCAAGCAGCTACTCGACCTAGCATACTAGTATTCATCTCAAAAAGGAATCCTAAGTTCATGCAACTAGAGGTTTCAAACAACTCCTACACTTAAGTGCACATTTCAACCCTACAAACATTAAGTGTAGTAAAATAGCATATATAAACGGTTATGCATAAAACCGGGGCTTGCCTTCAATTGCTGGGGCTGCAGAGAGATCCTCAACAGCAGCCTCTGAAGCCTGCTCCTGGTCTTCCTCTCGGACAGGTCCTTGCTCGGGGATGAGCACGTACTCTCCGTCGGCAAGATTACAATCTAATGAATGCAATGTGTAAGATATATGCATGATATGATATGTGCTTTTAGAAATTACAACTTTAAGGGTGTATGATTTACTTGAGTAAAACAAGTTAACTTTACTGGAGTAAGACCCTTTGGTGGTATACTTGGTAAATTAAGTTAAACTTAGCTAAGGCAAGTAGTGGATTTAATTTTTAGGGTTCCACCGAATTCCTTTTAAGTCTTAGGGAGAATGGATAAGTTCTCAAGTTAGACTTATTGGGGTGAAGTTTATTTCTTCTTCCCTTTTCTTTTATTCTTTTTAATGTTTTGGAGTGGGTTTGAGCTACAAGTTGCTTTTATAAAATTCTAAAAATTCTGCAATAATTACAGTGGCTGGGTACTGGTGTATGTTTCTCTGTCTCAAAATTTGGGAATCAGAAAGTGAATAGTTTTCTCTGGATAAAATTATCAAATCCTAGGGCAGGAGGGGTGCTTTGAACTACAGCTGTTATCTAACAGTGGGTAATTCTCTAAAACTTATTTTTGCTGGCTTTTGGGGGTTATAACATGACTTGATACAAATTTCTAGTCATTAATACCTTTTAATTATTTTTCTATGGTTTTCTCAAGATTCTAGCCAAATAGGTGCTTTCTACTACCACTATATTTGAAAAATATCAAACAACAAAGTTCTTATTTTTCTTAGTTATTGTTTTGTGCAAGAGCAATCATTCTGAAGTTTGGCATCATTTTGCTTAAGGAAAGGGGTGGTATGCATTATTTGAATTAAGTGGCCTTTCTCATAAATCTTTAGCAATAGGTAGGAATTTGCTTCTTTTTCAAGGGTTTGCAATTTTCTCTGGTAGTTCATCTCAGAATGGACTTAGCTAATTTTTGGTTGCCCATTATTACATCATTAGGGGTTGCTTATAATTTATTTTCAAAATGCCTCATTATCCTTTTGTATTTATTCTCCTTACTTAAAAAGTTGAACTGAGGTGGCCTTTATTTTTGTAGTGGGGCTCTGGGGGTTGTAAGTCCACTGGATTTTTATTAATCATTTTGGTTATAGTTTTGCCATTCTAATAATTGATTTTCAGTCTATATAAGGCTAAATAAATCATTTTAATTTAGAGCTGGTCCAAATAATGGTTTATGTATTTTTCCTAGGTTCTTTGTTACATAAGTAAACTAGGAAAAATAATCTTAATCATTGTTCATTAATTTCTAATGCCTTTCTGATTTTCTCTAAGTTTTGGACAAATTAGCTTTAAATGAATAACTACATCATAATTTCTAATGCTGGGGTTCCTACTATTTTTAAACAGTGTCTAAATGAGGTTTAAACATCTACAAATTTTCTTGAGTTCAGCACAGGAGAAAAACTAATTTTTCTTAATTAAACAAGGTTTGGTGGGTTTCTGTTTTTAATTTTAATCTCTAAAATTTAGAACAGAAAGCATAGGGTTTATCATTTTTAAATGACAGTTCATGATATTCAGGAGCTAGCAAAATTGGTTTGACAACTTTTTATGAAAAATTCATCAAGTTATGGATTTTCTAAGTTCTCTGGTCATTTTAAAAAGATTAACAGAAATGGTTTAATGGAAATCCACTTTGCACTGGGGTCCCTGGTAGGTTTTTAAGTTTTCCTCGCGAATCAGTCCTCTGTAACACCCGGTTTTAAAGAACAAAGCCGGGTGCATCTCATACATGCGCCAAGAAGACAACATATATAATAACAGAGTGTATAGAGATAAATGTCATAAATCATCAGAGTATTTATTACATAGCGGAAGTCTTATTACAAAATAAAATAATAAAGATATAACGAACTAAGGATCGATGGCGCCAATGTCGACTGAGAAACGCCACCTAGATCAGATCGAACTCCTCAGTATTAGGCAGCTCCTCTTCAACAACCTGTTCTTCTCCTGTGGGGGGGGTGTGAGACAGCAAGGGTGAGCTCACATACGATCATAGCTCAACAAGTCGTGGGGAATAATGTGACATGAACTCACCAAAGGTGGGAGTTCATGAAGTGTAAGGCTGATCAATGAAATAGAGGCTAAGGCTGAGCATTGCTTTTATAAGTTGGTCAAAATTTTATTAGCAATTACTAAGTGTAAGTAAATACCAAACCTTAATAATAATAAAGAACAGTAATAATAAAATAATCCCAAATGCGATGCAAATGTCAAATTGAATTTAAGTTCCATAATTAATCATGTGAGGGTCCGAGCCGCTCTTGACCGTGAGCACGGCTAGTATACTAGTTTTACACTCTGCAGAGGTTGCGCATCTTTACCCACAAGTCGTGTATCCCATGTCGCCTGGGTTTGCAAGGCCCTTAGACACTACCGAGGTGAATGGCTAGGGATCCACTACGAGGCCTTTACAAAGTTCCACTAGCTTCCGAAAACCCGCTACAGTTTATGGGAAGATCCAGTAAAGGGTTCCTAGCTGATAGCCATCGCAGCAAAATCAACTAGGGACCTCCCCGCACTGACCTCTCCCCTACTGCCCTTGCCCCTTTCGGGTAAGGTAGTCTTCCACTAGCTTTCCTAATTAATCAGCCAAGGGCATCCCATACTACCCTTGTGGTAGCACTGTTTTCCCGGGTGGTCGCTCCATGTTCCCATTAATTTAATGATCTTAACATGAACAACAATAATAACAAAATAATAACAGAATAATCATGAATAATGAATCTCCATACCCAATCCACATAAAGCAATAGCAAGTACTACCCAAAAATATTCCAGGGGTGAACAAGGTATAGAGGTAATCAAAACTGGGGTACATAAAGGTTCCCATCAAAATTAACCTATGCAGATCATTAAAATTAATAAGAACATGGCTGGGAAAAGTAAGTGATCAAGGGCACAACTTGCCTGTAATGAGCTCCTGCTCAGCTATCTCTACTTGCTGAACCTCAGTTTCCACAGTAGCTTGCTCGTCTACTCGCATCAATACAAAACATACATAGTATAGCCAAAATCAACATCACACCAAACAGATGAATGAAATATACAGTAAAAATCTACACATTAAAATGAAACCATAGGAACTGGAATCACTAAATTTGGAGTTATAGAATTTAAGTTATGAATTTTCTAAGATTTAAGGTGTTTGAGATAGGATTAAATGATAAATTAATTTTCTTACTGTTTTCATGACATAACAGAGGCTCTAGGTGATAGAGGATAAAATTACAAAATTTCAGGAAGTGGAATGGCTCAATTTGGAGCTAGTATGAATTTTCTATGAATTTATGAAGTTCTAGCAATTATTTTTCTATTAAAAATCTATTTAATAATCATTTTCTCTGGTTTTACTATGTTCTGGACTGGGCGCACTATTTCCAGAGAACTCAGGGGCCTGCGCGAATGAAAACCTAGACTCAGTGAATAGTAGCGCATGGACGGCGGGTTCTATTTTACGGAAACCCGAGGGCTCTTTAACAAAATGACCCGCGAAGGGGTATCGGCGATTTCTGGCCGTCCGATTAGAAACGGACGCGCCAGATCAGATCCTATCCATTATGAGCGTTACGCGATGACGTCCCTCGGATCAGAGATCGACGATCCCGATTTTATGAGATCCCGAACCCCCGCTAGTCGTCGATCAACCAACCGACGGTCACGATCCAACGCGGCGAAGGGGTACGCTACATCTAATCTCAGCCGTTCAACAAAAGATCAACGGCCTGCAAACACCGGCGTGGACAGCTCTCCCCAACAGCACGCGCGCGGCGGCGCCAGAGCGCCCGCGGCGGCGCCATAGCTGTCGATTCCGCTCATTTGTGCAATAGTGCCCTGAACTCCGACCTGACAGGTGCTATGCGCGATTAGGACGTATTCGAATACGTGGGAGGGGTTCGTACCGTGATTCACGCGATGTAGCACCCCGCCCACGGCGCACGGCGGACGGTCGCGGAGAGCGTAGCCCGGCGAGCAATTCCGAGGTGCCGCAGGCAACTTCGCGCGCGGGGGTGTCTTGGTTTGGACCCAGGCGCACCAAGGGGGTCCCTTGTTTCGCGAATGAAGCCTCGCCGACGGTAGCCAGGCGATTTCAACGGCGGTAGCTCCTGGCGGATCGAATCCGAAGCCGCCCGCGACGGAGAGGACTGGTGGTTGGCGAGAGGTTGCGGGTGAAGGTGAGGATGGAAAGGATACGAGGGCCGCCACTGGTTTTATCTCGCCGCGGAACTGCTCGGAGCGCGAAGCCCGGAATTCCGTGTCAACGACGCGCCCGCCATGCTCGGGGCAGCCGTTGAGAGACGGATCCGACAAGGAGGGCCCACGTGTCTGTGGGAGCAACCGAGAGGAGGAGAGCGCGGCGCAATAGCGTTTCTGGGTTGCGGGGCCCGCCAGTCAGTCTGTGCGCGCGGAGGGAGGCTGACGAAAGGGCCCCAGGTGTCGGCGCCCGATCGCTGGGCTGTGTGCGCGCGGGAAGGAAACAAGGAAGTGGGCCGAAATCGTGGTATAGGGCCCAGGTAAGGCTTATTCCCTTTTTCTTTTTATTTTTCTGTTTTCTTTCTTCATTTTCAAACCAAATTTGAATTAGTTCAAATCTTTGTGGATCCTCTTTTATAAACTCTATTTTTGCATCTAAAAATAGTAAGTCTGAAGATATTTATGTATACATTTTATTTATATTTCCACATCTCTTCTCTTTTCCTTATTTTCAAAACCCTAATTTCAAATTTTGGGGTTAAATCAAGTTTCAAATAGTTAATACCTTATTATTTTTATCCTCATGGTTTATTTAATGCACAACACATAAAACTCCAACAAATGCACTTTTTTTCCTTATTTTAGCATAATTGTTTTATTTAGTCACTCTCAATTACATAAGTGCTCTTTTTATGATGCAAATAAAACACACAAAATGAGAAACTCTCTCTATTACTCTTGGTATACAACTTGAGTATTACAAATCCTACCCCCCTTAAAAATAATCTCGTCCTCGAGATTTAAGAAGAACTAGAGAAAAGGTGGGGAAAATCTATACGAAGCTCTTCTTCTCTTTCCCAAGTTGCTTCATCTTCACCGTGGTGACTCCATTGAACTTTACACATCTTTATAACCTTATTCCTCGTAACTCGCGTCAAAGTATCCAAAATCTTGATGGGGTACTCAGCATAAGACAAATCTTCTTGAACACTAAGGTCTTCCATTGGTAACTGTTCTTCAGGTACTCTAAGACATTTCTTCAGCTGAGATACATGAAATACATCATGAACATCCGCAAGATGATCCGGTAACTCCAATTGATATGCAACCTCTCCCACTCGCTTTAAGATTAAGAAAGGTCCAATAAAGCGAGGGGACAACTTTCCTTTGACTCTGAACCTTCTCATGCCCCGGAGTGGTGACACCTTCAAATAGACATAATCACCCTCCTTAAACTCAAGTAGTCTTCTCCGGGTGTCAGCATAACTTTTCTGCCTGGATTGTGCAGTTCTCAAATTCTCCCTGATCTGTTGGACTTGTTCCTCTGCTTCTTGTATAATCTCAGGTCCAAACAACTGCCTTTCACCAGTTTGATTCCAATACAAGGGAGTCCTGCACTTTCTGCCATACAAAGCCTCAAACGGTGACATCTTTAAACTGGCCTGATAGCTATTATTATATGAGAACTCTGCATAAGGCAAACTCTTATCCCAACTTCCACCATGCTTAAGAGCACAAGCTCTTAACATATCTTCAAGTACTTGGTTAGTCCTCTCAGTTTGCCCATCAGTCTGGGGATGGTAAGCCGAACTAAAATTCAATCTCGTATCCAATGACTCGTGCAACTGCTTCCAATATCGAGAGGTAAACTGTGATCCTCGATCTGACACAATCTTCTTTGGCACACCATGCAGGCATACAATCCGTGCCATGTACAACTCTGCCAACTTAGCTCCTGAATAAGTGGTCTTCACTGGAATAAAGTGGGCTACTTTGGTTAGCCTGTCCACAATCACCCATATAGAATCATATCCAGCAGACGTGCGGGGTAATCCAACAATGAAGTCCATGCCAATCTCTTCCCATTTCCACTCAGGTATCTTCAGTGGATGCAATAGTCCGGCTGGCCTCTGGTGTTCAGCTTTAACTCTTTGGCATACATCGCACATAGCCACATGTGCAGCCACATCTCTCTTTAGTCCATACCACCAATACTTTTGCTTCAAGTCTTGATACATCTTAGTGCTCCCGGGGTGGATAGAATAAACTGAATCATGTGCCTCCTTCAATATGGTTTCCCGAAGACTATCAATATCGGGAACACAGATCCGATTCTTGAACCATATCGTGCCTTGCTCATCTTCTGTGAACTCTGGGCCTCTTCCTTCAGTAATAAGATCTTTGATCTCCTGAATTTTGGCATCACCAACCTGACCTTTACGAATTTCTTGCTCCAAGGTAGGTTCCAATTCAATAGTGACTCCTTCCGTATGTGTAACAATTCCCAGGTTGAGTCTCTCAAAATCCTTTGCTAATTCATCAGGTAGCTGAACAACGAAAGCGGAGTGAACATGCTCCTTCCGACTCAAGGCATCTGCAACCAAATTCGCCTTGCCTGGGTGATAGTGAATCTCCAAGTCATAATCCTTGATGAGCTCCAACCAACGACGTTGCCTAAGATTGAGATCCTTCTGAGTGAATATATACTTCAAACTCTTATGATCCGTATATACTTGGCACTTAGTCCCCATAATGTAGTGTCTCCAAATCTTAAGTGCATGCACAACGGCAGCCAGTTCTAAATCATGAGTGGGGTAGTTCAATTCATGCTTCCTCAACTGACGAGATGCATAGGCAATCACATGTCCATCTTGCATAAGCACACATCCAAGTCCTTGGCCACATGCATCACAGTAAATATCAAATCCCTTCTGCAGATCTGGCATAATCAATACCGGAGGTGACATCAACCTTTCCTTCAATTGATCAAAACTCTCTTGACATTTCTCATCCCACTTGAATTCTCTTCCTTTCTCCAAAAGCGATGTCATCGGCTTAGCAATCTTAGAAAATCCTTCAATAAATCTCCGATAATATCCTGCGAGTCCCAAGAAACTCCGAATCTCCGTAACTGTAGTGGGCACTCTCCACTCCATAATCTCCTTGACCTTAGCAGGATCCACTGCTATTCCTCCATTAGAAATAATATGACCAAGAAATGGCACTTCGCCAATCCAAAACTCGCACTTGCTGAACTTAGCGTAGAGTTGATTATCCCGTAACTTCTGTAGCACCAACCTTAGATGTTCTTCATGGTCACTCTCATTCTTAGAATAGATAAGAATATCGTCGATGAATACCACGACGAATCTGTCCAAATACTCCATAAACACCTTATTCATCAAATTCATGAAGTAAGCTGGTGCATTGGTTAGTCCAAATGACATAACAGTAAACTCATATAATCCATATCGAGTCGAGAAAGCCGTCTTGGGAATATCCGATGGTCTAATCCTCATCTGATGGTAACCGGATCGGAGATCAATCTTCGAGAATACTCTTGCTCCTCGCATCTGATCAAATAAATCCTCAATACGGGGCAACGGATACTTGTTCTTCACCGTAACATCATTAAGAGATCTATAATCCACACACATCCGTTGCGATCCATCCTTCTTCTGCACAAATAACACCGGTGCTCCCCAAGGTGAGGAACTTGGACGAATGTACCCCGCCTCTTGTAACTCCGTTAACTGCTTCTTCAGTTCCTTCAACTCCTCTACGGACATTCTATATGGCCGTTTAGAAATAGGGGCGGTTCCAGGTAAGAGATCAATAACAAACTCAACTTCTCTATCAGGTGGCATCCCTGGTAACTCCTCTGGAAAGACGTCCGGAAAATCTCTAACCACCCGGATGTTGTCACCAACAAACTCCTCAGGCATAAAGAACATTGCACGCATGGATGAGGAGGTTACTGCAATATTAACTTGAAACCTTTCTCCTTTAGTGGTAGTGAGTTCTATGGTACCCCTACCACACGCTATAACGGCCTTTGCCTTCCTTAGCCATGACATTCCAAGGATCAGATCTATACTGCTTGACTCTAATATTATAGCGGTAGCTCCAAACTCTCTACCCATAATGGTTAATGTCAATCTACGTGTCATTTGATTCGCCTCAACAGGCCCTTTAGGTGTAATTACTATCAGGGGTTTTCTCATATTTAGCAGTGGTATTTCATTTGTGTTGGCATATCTAGCAGACATGAATGAATGTGTAGCACCAGAATCAAATAATATTGTTGCAGGAATTGCATTAACATAAAACATACCAATCACGAGGTCCCCTCCATCCGGAGTATCATCAACGCTGACTTGATTCACCCTGGCTATAGAATATCCCTTGCCAGGGGTCTGTTGCTTGTTCTGAGTTGGAGTAGTGGCAATCCTCTGTGGGCAGACATTTGCATAATGACCAATCTTCCCACACTTGAAGCATTGAGTGCCCTGACTCTGTCCTGCAAACTTCGTCGGGGTGCCAGTGGGTGTAGCCTGTCGAGTAGGTGTCCTCAGTGGTGATTGCTGAACTGGGCGCGGTCCTCCTGGTCGAGGCGGTGTACTCTGTGGTGAACTGTAGCGAGGACGAACACTGCTGCTACCCTGTCCCTGTGAGATAGCCTTCCTCTTCAAATCTCCCAATTGAACACGCTTGTGTTCAATAGCCAGGGCCTTATCCAACAGTCTCTGAAATGATGGAAAAGTGTGTGCAACTAGAGCATACTGCAGTGGTCCATTAAGTCCTTCAATGAAATGCTCCTGCTTCCTCTCGTCTTCAGCAACTTCTTCAGGGGCATATCTGGATAGCTGAATAAACCTGTCGCGGTACTCGCTGACTGACATACTTCCTTGCTTCAGCGACAGAAATTCCTTCTTCTTGATCTTTATCATCCCAGCTGGTATGTGGTAGTTCCTGAACTGCGTACTGAACTCTGCCCAAGTAATATTATCCGCAGCATCATGGGCAGCTGTATAAGAATCCCACCAATCAGCAGCAGGACCAGTCAGACGTCCCGAAGCATATAAGACCTTCTCCCGATCAGTGCATTGTGCAATATTCAGCATCTTCTCAATTGACTTCAACCAATCGTCTGCATCAAGTGGATCTGGCGAGCTGGCGAAGGTCGGTGGCTTGTGACTCATAAACTCCCGGTGCTTATCACGAGGTGGAACTGGTGGTGGTGGTGGAGGCAGTGGCACTTGTTGCTGCTGTTGCTGTTGTTGAAGCTGTTGTTGCGCCCTCCTTTCTTGGCGTATCTCATCTCGCTCCTGGCGCAACTCCTGGCGTATGTCTTCTCTTTCCTGTCGCATCTCCTGGCGTTCTTGCTGCATCTGGGCACGCATATCAGCCATGGTGTCAGCCATCTGCTGCATCACCGCCATCTGAGCAGCAACCAGTGGGTCAACTCCGCCGGGTGGAGGATTAGGAGGATTCATCCCTGCAGGCTGTGGCTGAGGTTGTCTTCGAGTGTGTTGGTTAGGAGGCAAGTCAATTCCACCACCCCTCCTGGTATTGACCATCTGAGTTAGATACATATGGTAAGAAAGAGCAGTAGACAAGGCAGCAATTACAATCATGTTACTTTGGGGGATTTATTAGCTAAGCAGATTAATATTTTGCATATCCTAGCTAATTCAATACCTTATGGTGGTACATGCTAAGATGTCCATCTATAATAATTCAATCAATCAAAGAAGCAAATCAGGCATTTAGCATCAGCACAATCAACCAATATTTTTAATAGAGAAAATAGTTTTAATTTTGTCTTAGGCTTCCTATCTCTTAAAAATGTCATAGGGGTAAGGATTCCAAGGTGTGAAATCCATCTTGTCTCAGAGTAGAAGAGGTAAGGATAATCAGAGTAGAACAGTAGAAGGTGAGACAGGATCAAGATAAGTGTAGAAAGAATCAGAGTAAGGTGAGTGTAGAATGAATTAGAATGAGATAAGTAGGTAAGGGTTTGTCCAGTTCTATCTAGGTTTCGTCCTACAGTCAACATTTCCTCTGATACCACTTCTGTAACACCCGGTTTTAAAGAACAAAGCCGGGTGCATCTCATACATGCGCCAAGAAGACAACATATATAATAACAGAGTGTATAGAGATAAATGTCATAAATCATCAGAGTATTTATTACATAGCGGAAGTCTTATTACAAAATAAAATAATAAAGATATAACGAACTAAGGATCGATGGCGCCAATGTCGACTGAGAAACGCCACCTAGATCAGATCGAACTCCTCAGTATTAGGCAGCTCCTCTTCAACAACCTGTTCTTCTCCTGTGGGGGGGGTGTGAGACAGCAAGGGTGAGCTCACATACGATCATAGCTCAACAAGTCGTGGGGAATAATGTGACATGAACTCACCAAAGGTGGGAGTTCATGAAGTGTAAGGCTGATCAATGAAATAGAGGCTAAGGCTGAGCATTGCTTTTATAAGTTGGTCAAAATTTTATTAGCAATTACTAAGTGTAAGTAAATACCAAACCTTAATAATAATAAAGAACAGTAATAATAAAATAATCCCAAATGCGATGCAAATGTCAAATTGAATTTAAGTTCCATAATTAATCATGTGAGGGTCCGAGCCGCTCTTGACCGTGAGCACGGCTAGTATACTAGTTTTACACTCTGCAGAGGTTGCGCATCTTTACCCACAAGTCGTGTATCCCATGTCGCCTGGGTTTGCAAGGCCCTTAGACACTACCGAGGTGAATGGCTAGGGATCCACTACGAGGCCTTTACAAAGTTCCACTAGCTTCCGAAAACCCGCTACAGTTTATGGGAAGATCCAGTAAAGGGTTCCTAGCTGATAGCCATCGCAGCAAAATCAACTAGGGACCTCCCCGCACTGACCTCTCCCCTACTGCCCTTGCCCCTTTCGGGTAAGGTAGTCTTCCACTAGCTTTCCTAATTAATCAGCCAAGGGCATCCCATACTACCCTTGTGGTAGCACTGTTTTCCCGGGTGGTCGCTCCATGTTCCCATTAATTTAATGATCTTAACATGAACAACAATAATAACAAAATAATAACAGAATAATCATGAATAATGAATCTCCATACCCAATCCACATAAAGCAATAGCAAGTACTACCCAAAAATATTCCAGGGGTGAACAAGGTATAGAGGTAATCAAAACTGGGGTACATAAAGGTTCCCATCAAAATTAACCTATGCAGATCATTAAAATTAATAAGAACATGGCTGGGAAAAGTAAGTGATCAAGGGCACAACTTGCCTGTAATGAGCTCCTGCTCAGCTATCTCTACTTGCTGAACCTCAGTTTCCACAGTAGCTTGCTCGTCTACTCGCATCAATACAAAACATACATAGTATAGCCAAAATCAACATCACACCAAACAGATGAATGAAATATACAGTAAAAATCTACACATTAAAATGAAACCATAGGAACTGGAATCACTAAATTTGGAGTTATAGAATTTAAGTTATGAATTTTCTAAGATTTAAGGTGTTTGAGATAGGATTAAATGATAAATTAATTTTCTTACTGTTTTCATGACATAACAGAGGCTCTAGGTGATAGAGGATAAAATTACAAAATTTCAGGAAGTGGAATGGCTCAATTTGGAGCTAGTATGAATTTTCTATGAATTTATGAAGTTCTAGCAATTATTTTTCTATTAAAAATCTATTTAATAATCATTTTCTCTGGTTTTACTATGTTCTGGACTGGGCGCACTATTTCCAGAGAACTCAGGGGCCTGCGCGAATGAAAACCTAGACTCAGTGAATAGTAGCGCATGGACGGCGGGTTCTATTTTACGGAAACCCGAGGGCTCTTTAACAAAATGACCCGCGAAGGGGTATCGGCGATTTCTGGCCGTCCGATTAGAAACGGACGCGCCAGATCAGATCCTATCCATTATGAGCGTTACGCGATGACGTCCCTCGGATCAGAGATCGACGATCCCGATTTTATGAGATCCCGAACCCCCGCTAGTCGTCGATCAACCAACCGACGGTCACGATCCAACGCGGCGAAGGGGTACGCTACATCTAATCTCAGCCGTTCAACAAAAGATCAACGGCCTGCAAACACCGGCGTGGACAGCTCTCCCCAACAGCACGCGCGCGGCGGCGCCAGAGCGCCCGCGGCGGCGCCATAGCTGTCGATTCCGCTCATTTGTGCAATAGTGCCCTGAACTCCGACCTGACAGGTGCTATGCGCGATTAAGACGTATTCGAATACGTGGGAGGGGTTCGTACCGTGATTCACGCGATGTAGCACCCCGCCCACGGCGCACGGCGGACGGTCGCGGAGAGCGTAGCCCGGCGAGCAATTCCGAGGTGCCGCAGGCAACTTCGCGCGCGGGGGTGTCTTGGTTTGGACCCAGGCGCACCAAGGGGGTCCCTTGTTTCGCGAATGAAGCCTCGCCGACGGTAGCCAGGCGATTTCAACGGCGGTAGCTCCTGGCGGATCGAATCCGAAGCCGCCCGCGACGGAGAGGACTGGTGGTTGGCGAGAGGTTGCGGGTGAAGGTGAGGATGGAAAGGATACGAGGGCCGCCACTGGTTTTATCTCGCCGCGGAACTGCTCGGAGCGCGAAGCCCGGAATTCCGTGTCAACGACGCGCCCGCCATGCTCGGGGCAGCCGTTGAGAGACGGATCCGACAAGGAGGGCCCACGTGTCTGTGGGAGCAACCGAGAGGAGGAGAGCGCGGCGCAATAGCGTTTCTGGGTTGCGGGGCCCGCCAGTCAGTCTGTGCGCGCGGAGGGAGGCTGACGAAAGGGCCCCAGGTGTCGGCGCCCGATCGCTGGGCTGTGTGCGCGCGGGAAGGAAACAAGGAAGTGGGCCGAAATCGTGGTATAGGGCCCAGGTAAGGCTTATTCCCTTTTTCTTTTTATTTTTCTGTTTTCTTTCTTCATTTTCAAACCAAATTTGAATTAGTTCAAATCTTTGTGGATCCTCTTTTATAAACTCTATTTTTGCATCTAAAAATAGTAAGTCTGAAGATATTTATGTATACATTTTATTTATATTTCCACATCTCTTCTCTTTTCCTTATTTTCAAAACCCTAATTTCAAATTTTGGGGTTAAATCAAGTTTCAAATAGTTAATACCTTATTATTTTTATCCTCATGGTTTATTTAATGCACAACACATAAAACTCCAACAAATGCACTTTTTTTCCTTATTTTAGCATAATTGTTTTATTTAGTCACTCTCAATTACATAAGTGCTCTTTTTATGATGCAAATAAAACACACAAAATGAGAAACTCTCTCTATTACTCTTGGTATACAACTTGAGTATTACATCCTTAGGCTACTATTCACATGAGTCGCTGACGTTACAGAAAACCCCTCGGGTTCTAAGGATCCTAACCCGAGGTCCTTCGTCTACCTCAAACAGTAACCGCGGCGGAAGAAAGGGCGGAGGGGCTTACCGGCGGCGAGATTGCTCCAGTGAAGTGGTCGAGGACGTAGGGGAGGTCTCGGGGATCACAACGAGGTGCGGGTCGCCGTCGGGGATGGCCGGAGTCGGTCGGTCCACGCGCGTAGGCGGGGATGCTCGTCGGCGGCGAGGAGTCTGGCCTGATCACGGCGAGATAGATCAATTGGATGGGTCAGGGAGGTTCACGGGATGCCAGAGAAGATATGGGTGCAAGGAATTGGTCGGAGACTCACTGGATAGCTCGGTCCTCGCACGGCGGCGGAAGACCGAAGTCCGGTGAGGTCGATCTCGGGCCTCCGGTGAAGTCCGGCTGGGTCCGAGGGCTTGGCAAGCTTCACGGGCTACTGGTGGAGCTGGCCGAAGCACTGGCTTGCCCAGAGGATGGCTGGAGTGGGCTGGCCACGATGGCCAAAGCTCTGGCGGCAATGGCGGGCGGAATTGAGCTCGCTGGAGCTAAGGGAAAGCGGCTGGCCGGTGAGGGTGAGTGCGGGGCGAAGTGAGGTGCGCCTGGGGAGGCTTTATAGGCACGGCGTGGTGCACGGGCGGTCGTGGACCGGCGAGTGCGCGCGGGCGTGCACTGGGAGGCGCGGTGCGCGAACGGGCGTGAACCGGGGGTGTCAGCCACGGTCGAACACGTGTTCCCGTTGCCTCTGCCCCTGTTCAAGCGCCGATTGGGAGCAAATCTTCGCGAATTTGGGCAAGATCGCTGTGAAGGATTTGTTCACCTGACCAAGCTTTGTCTTTTGTGTATGGACGTCGCACGGTTTTAGGCTAGGGATAGGGAGTTGTAGCGTCACCAAGGTGCCAGTGTCAGAATGCCTAGTCCCGAGGTCAAACTGCGCCAAAACCGTGTCAAATGAATTTGGTTTGAGTTCAAACTTTTCCAGGATGTGTTCAAGGGAATTTGGCACAACTTTGATGTTTGGATCTCCTGGCTTTGAGTTTCGAAAAACAGAGAACACATTTGATCTTTGAGAAGAGGTCTAAAATTCAGAAATTCAGAAATCTGAATTTCTCTAAGGGTTCATAGTTCAAGGGCTGATTTGAGAATTTATTTAAGTTAATTTGGCTAAGCTTTCTCAACCTTTCTTGTTGCTTATTTAATGTACTTTAACTTTTATAATTGGCTCAAGTCATATTTTTAAATTTTTCATACCCTTCTCCTTATTTTCTTAAATTTTGCTCATGGGGCTTATTTAGGGTTTTTATTAGGGTTACATATTCTTACCTTTTAAAATACTTAATTGTCTTGATCATGACACTTCTAAGTATATGCTTGGGGAAATCTTCATTCTTAAGTTATTTTGATGCTCATGCTTATTTTGGTTCACATAAAATAATGGTTCTTGGGTTGGTATTTGAGAGAAACCCTAGGTGACACTGGGGTGTCACAGCCTTCCCCCCTTAAAGGAATCTCGTCCCGAGATTCGGGCCAGAGTCCTCCTGGGGTGAAGCGAAGGGTGAGACTTATAGGAAATGGGTGAGTGTTGTTATTATTAGGGTAAATCTGCTCTTCGAATGTCATTCTGTTTGCAACTTCAGAAGGAAGTCCTTTTAAGTTTTACTTCATAGTTACTTCATTCAGAATTAAGATCATATTATTGAAAATTAGATTCGAAGGGCAGGAGGAGGGGTTGGGGGTGATTACGTACCAGCTTCCTTAGGTAGGCAATCGGGAAAGTTGGATCTCAGGAATTCCTCGGTTTCCCAAGTAGCTTCCTCCTCTGAGTGATTACTCCACTGGACCTTGTACATCTTGATCGATTTAGCCCGAGTTGATCTCTCCTTGCAATCCAGAATCTTGGAGGGGTACTCTTGGTATGATAGATCTGACTCTATCTCCAATTCTGGCTCTGCTAAGATCTCAGTCGGCAATCGAACACACTTCTTCAGCTGAGATACATGGAATACATCGTGAATGGCAGACATCTTTGAAGGTAACTTCAGCTTGTATGCCACGGGTCCACATGCTTCTATGATCTCATAAGGTCCGATGTAGCGAGGGGCTAGCTTGCCTTTGATCCCAAACCTCTGCACTCCCTTGGTGGGTGATACCTTGAGGTATACAAAACTTCCCACCTCGAACTAGAGAGGTTTCTTTCTTTTATCATGGTAACTCTTCTGCCTGGCCTGAGCAGCTTCTAGATTCTTCCTGATTAGTTTGACCTTCCTTTCGGCTTCAGTCACTAAATCAGGTCCAAAGACTTCTCTTTCACCAGGTTGAGACCAATTGAGTGGTGTCCTGCACCTTCTCCCATAGAGAGCTTCAAAAGGTGCCATCTTTAGGTTGGATTGATAACTATTGTTATAAGCAAACTCTGCCAAGGAGAGGTGCTTATCCCAGTTCTTGCCACTATCGATCGCACAAGCTCTCAGCATATCCTCCAGAATTTGGTTTACCCTTTCCGTCTGACCATCAGTCTGTGGGTGTAAGCTGAACTTCTGATTAGCTTGGTTCCCAAAGACTCTTGCAATTGTTCCCAAAATTTGGCAACAAATTGGGCTCCTCGGTCAGAAACAATGGTCCGAGGTAATCCGTGCAAACACACGATCCGGTTAATATACAATTCTGCATATTTCTGAGCCTTATCAGTGGTGTGCACAGGAAGAAAATGTGCCACTTTCGTCAATCGGTCCACAATAACCCAAATCGAATCATGATGACGAGAGGTGTTGGGCAGACCCACAATGAAATCCATGCTGATGTCATCCCACTTCTATGAAGGTATGGACAGGGGTTGCAAAGCTCCAGCTGACTTCAAGTGGCTAGCCTTTATCCTCTGACAGGTGTCACATTCTGATACATACTGGGCTATCTCCCTCTTCATTCTGGTCCACTAGTACAAAGGCTTCAGATCATGGTACATCTTGGTGCTTCCCGGATGCATAGAGAATTTGGAGAGATGAGCCTCGTCCAAGATTTTCTTCTTGAGATCCTGGTCCTTAGGAATCACCAATCTGCTTTTAAACCATAACACACCCTTCTCATCCTGGCGGAAACAATTATACTTCTTGACCTTCTGATGGAGATTCTTCTTGATGATCTGCACTCCCTTGTCACTGAGCTGGGCCATGATGATCTGGTCTTGCAAAGCTGGCTCAACAGAAATGTGAGACAAAGAACCAGAAGGAATCACTTCAATTTGCATCTTGCTCAACTCATCACACAAGGTGTTAATACGGGAATCCATCAGAACACAATTGCATTGCAATTTCCGACTCAAGGCATCTGCTACCACATTAGCTTTTCCGGGGTGGTAATGTACCTCCAGGTCATAATCCTTGATCAGCTCTAGCCATCTTCTCTGCCTCATGTTGAGATCAGCCTGAGTAAAAATGTACTTAAGGCTCTTATGATCAGTGAAGATGTTGCAGTGGGTCCCTATTAGATAATGCCTCCACATCTTCAATGCATGAACCACTGCTGCTAGCTCAAGGTCATGAGTGGGATAGTTCTGCTCATGAGGCATGAGTGCTCTTGAGGCATAAGCGATGACTCGGTTGTCTTGCATCAAGACACAACCTAGCCCGGTGCCACAGGCATCGCAATATACATCGAAGGGCTTGCTGTTGTCAGGCTGCGCCAATACTGGTGCGGTGGTCAGATGCTGCCTTAATGCATGGAAGGCATCTTCGCACTTCTGACTCCAGACAAATTTGACTTCTTTCTTCAGCAACTCAGTAATAGGCTTCGCAATTCGAGAGAAGTCCGGAATAAATCTTCGGTAATAACCAGCTAATCCCAGAAAACTCCGAATCTGACGAACAGTAGTTGGTGGCTTCCAGTTCATCACCTCTTGCACTTTATCAGGATCAACAGCTATTCCAGCTTGAGAGATAGTGTGACCCAAGAATTTGATTTCCTTTAGCCAAAAATCACACTTGGATAACTTGGCATAAAGGTGGTGCTCTCGCAGACGTTGAAGCACTACATGCAAATGCCCGGCATGTTCTTCTTCGCTCTTTGAGTACACCAAGATGTCATCGATGAAAACTACCACGAACTTGTCCAATTCCGGCATAAAAACAGAATTCATCAGATACATGAAATATGCTGGTGCATTTGTCAGCCCGAATGACATCACCAAGAATTCATATAGCCCATATCTGGTTGAGAATGCCGTCTTCGGAATATCGCTTGCTCGTATCTTGATTTGATGATAGCCAGAGCGAAGGTCTATCTTGGAGAATACCTTGGCCCCGACCAATTGGTCAAAGAGAACATCAATACGAGGCAAAGGATACTTGTTCTTGATAGTTAACGCATTAAGAGGGCGGTAATCTATACACAGCCTCAAGCTTTCATCCTTCTTCTTCACAAATAATGCTGGACATCCCCAAGGCGAAGTGCTTGGGCGAATAAATCCTTTATCCAGCAACTCTTGCAATTGCTTCTTCAATTCTGCCAACTCAGCGGGTGGCATCCGGTAGGGCCTTTTGGAAATTGGGGCCGTTCCCGGTTGCAACTCGATGGCGAATTCAATATCCCGGTCCGGTGGCATTCCTGGTAGTTCATCAGGGAAGACATCTGCATACTCACAGACCACTGGGATTTTCTTCAAAGGTAACTCCGTCATAGAGAAAGCACATGACTGAGTAGAACCTTGACTGGGCAGAATTAAAGTGAAGTTCCCACAGAACGGAGAATTAACTTCCACGGTACGGCTGGCTACATCAAGCACAACTTGGTGCAAGGTCATCCAATTTGCTCCTAGAATAATGTCCACATTTTCCAATCCCAACACCAGAAGAGTGGTTTTGACAATGTGGCTTCCCAGTTGAATAGGCACACTTTGGTTTAATTGATTAGTTGCAATTTTACCCCCAGGTGTGACTATCATGAATGACCCTTTTGAGTGAGAGAATGGCAGTTTACATTTAGCACTGAACTTTTGGCTAATGAAACTATGCGATGCACCAGAATCAAACAGAATTAAAGCAGGTTGATTATAAACTGAAAAGATACCAGTCATGATAGGAGCTCCTTCAGGTATTTCCTCCAGAGTGGTGAAGTTGAGCTTCCCCTGCCTGACTTGCACCTTCTGCTTTCTTCCCTTGTCTTGATTTGGTGCTGGCATCTGCCTCTGCTGGTTCCTGGGACAATTCTTGGCATAGTGGCCCACATTGCCACAAGTGAAACACTTGTTCCCATTGCCCTGGCGGAACTGCTGCTGCTGAGGCTGGTTGTTTCTTGGAGCGGGAGCTAGGTAGCGGTTGGGTGCCGGCTGCTGCTGCTGCTGAGGCGGTCTGATCACCCATCTGCCTGCCTGCTGCTGAAAACCCCTGCTCTGATTGTGAGAAACAATCCGGAACCTCTGAGCCTAGGCGGATGGTGCTGCCATTGGTGCCTTCCTCTTCTTCTCTGCCCGATGAGCAACAATGCAATCCTCCTGGGAGATGGCCATGTTGACCAATTCATTGAAGCTATCAGCCCGGACAGTGTTGAGTCGTTCCCGCAGCTTGGTATTGAGACCCCTGCGGAAGCGATCCCTCTTCTTCTCATCAGAATCAGCATGGTACCCTACATACTGGCATAAGTCGTTGAAGGCTTGCGCATACTGCAGTACCGTGCGGGTTCCTTGATTAAGGGCCAGAAATTCATTCAACTTCCGATCAAGAATGCCAGCTGGGATGTGGTGTCCTCTGAAGGCAGTCTTGAATTCCTCCCAAGATACCTCACGATCAGCGGGGAGCATAGCACGAAAGTGATCCCACCAAGTCCAAGCAGATCCGCGAAGCTGCTGCGCGGCGAAGCGGGTCTTGGTAGCATCAGGGCAGTCTCCCGTGAGGAGGGGAAACTTGGACTCGATGACGCGAAGCCATACGTCGGCGTCCAACGGATCCTCTTCCTTGGTGAACAAGGGCGGCAGCGTGCTCAGAAACTCCTGGTAAGTGGCCATAGCCGGAGGTCGCTGAGGCTGGCCTCCACCATGCTGCTGAGGGTGGGGCTGACGCTGCAAGAGCTGTCGCAGAATCTCATTCTGCTGGGCCATCAGCTCCTGCACTGTGGGAGCTGGGGGAGGTGGCAGGGGAACCTGCTCGTTATGCCCGCGACACTGCCTAGCTGCCATCTGAAAACAGAGATTGCCATTGTTATCCCAACTCACAGTTTCGAACGACAAGATATCATCTCATATGGAAGGAAAAATGCCATAATCATAATATTAGGTTCGAAATGAAGATAACATGGTGACAAACATCCCACAGATTTCAAAAGTTTACAGGATTACATCAATCAGGGGAAAGTACCCATAAGCCTAGTCCAAAATGTGATATTACTAAGCTCGCATAGGTTTCTATCCGCCTAAAAGTGTCGAAGTGACTGCTTAACCCTGAGCGGTGGAAGCGACACTGGATACGGGTGAAGGGGGCATCGCGGAGGTAGTCCCATTGGCACCAGGGGCTGGTCCTAGCTCCTCGGGATCCTCTTCTCCCTCGCTTCCTGCTTCATTGGCCTCCATCTCCAAGTGGTGCATGTCCAGGTGGTCATTCGCTTCTTCGAGTTCTCTCTGCACATCGTGAAGCTGGTTCTCCAAGACATCAATAGTGTTGTCTCGGATCTCCACCTGCTGCTCCAAGGTGGCAATGCGCTGGCTCAGCCTCTCTACCTGCAGATCCTTCTCCACCAACTCCGTGGATAGATCAACCACAAAATCTTCTCGATTATCGAGGGTGAGCTTGGTGGTCTGAGCGATGTTGGCAAGGTGTGCCATAGCGTCGCTCTGAAGGGCCTGAAGGCGGTACAGCGCACTCATGCACTGAACAGTGACCCTCCCAACCAAGTCAGGATACATTGCCCACACATCCTTTACATGGCTCACGCGGTTACACCACATGGGATCATCCTTCCTTTCAGCAGGGAAGAGTCCCAAAGGGTGCATCACCATCTCCAGGGGATGGTAGCCACAAAAAGTCGTCAGAGTCTTCATGGCTGCTGCTTCGACGGTGTCATCCATCCTGAGTCCAATCGTCTCAGAATCAAGAGAACGCCAACCCGGCTGAAGGGGATGAGCCTCCAAAGTCAGCCAGACCCGACAACGAGGTACCCGATGCTCCTCATACAACTGCACCTTGTACAAAGGGGGCGTAGGGTAATCGGCGGAGTTAAGCACTTCCCACAAGATGGAAGGAAAGCCATCGCGAGAAAGGAAGTCAGAACTGAAACGAGAGTCTCCTCCACTGGCGGGGGTGGGTGAATTCATCTGCGGAAGGGAATCAAAGATAAAGATCATGGTGGAAGGAAAAAGAAAAAGGGAACCCGGATGGTTTCAAAGAAAGGGGGTTAGCTCAAAATTTTAATTCCTTTGATGTTTTATAATGCATGCATGCTAGAAGAAACGTTGCCTCTCAGTAGAAAATAGGGTGCTTTTTAGGGCATCCTTAAAAATATAAGTACTGGCCCATGGGGCCTAAGTAATTAGCCACCCATCTTCCCTCTATGCCTAAGGCCTTTCGTCCTAGGTCTAACGGTCTAGTCCTGACGATCCATAACAGTTTCTAGGCAAGTTTTAGATTTTGAAAATTGGTATTCATGGTTTATTGTCCTCCTCTGTGGTGGAATTTGCTCCGATACCAGCTGTGGCGGAACCACCCGAATTATTCTAGCTTAAGTGCCTTAGTCACGCCTTAGGGGCCGTAACACACTTAAATCGGAATAACCCGTCAGTCCCTCAGATCTAGTCTGATGGAGCCACTTAACCAGGATCAAATTCCACAATCTCACTCGAAGGTGAGTCACAGGAGAAATACAATAAAACATGAAACCTCAAATTAAGTACTGAGTTATTACATAAATCGGAGTTTTTGAGTAGCAAATAAGAGTTCACAAAATAAAGTGCAGCGGATAATCGATGTCGTCGGTATCGAGGAAATGGGCAAGGCCTAGCCCACTACTCCTCGTGCTCCTCTCCTGCCGGAGCAACATCCCACTCGACCGTCCAACCCGGTGGTAGGGTGGTAGGCCAAGTCACACCATCAACCATTTCCTGAATGGTACCTGCAAAAATTGTGCCACAAGCAAGGCTGAGTATACTAATACTCAGCTAGACTTACCCGGTGTGAGGAATCTACTCCTCTACCTCTAGACTATGCAGCTGTTTGGCTGAGGGGTTTGGTTTGTCAAAAGCACTAGCTGTTTCTAAAAGCAAAGTTTTAGCTTTCTAGGTTCTATCATCATTAACTTAGCTAGGTTGCTCCTTCTAAGCATACATGGTAACAATCAATTTATTCAATCAACAAGTTATCTTATGTAACCACATTTCGCTTCTTACTCGATGCAGTACAAGGAATCAAGCAGTCTCATTAGCTGCGAGAAGCAGACGATTCGAATCGAGTTTTAACCTTGCAAGGTAAACCTAAACACACGGCATGTCAGGGTACTCCGACCCTGCACATGACAACCGTCCCCATCGATTCCCCGTTCGCGTCCAGGCCTCACCGCCTTGGCATACAATGCTCCACTGACCCCAGCTGCCGCCGTGCAGTGACCGCACTTGTACCCACCATAGCTAGCATGGGAGACCTAGTCTCAGGTCGCATGAGGGATAAAGTCCGCGCCCGGCTTCACTCAGGTACTAGGTTTACCGGTTACCATATTTCCCGGCATGTGCTTAGTACGTTCAAAAGATTGACTCAGGTATCCACACATTAATCCTTAATTCTTTTTCCCGTCTCATGGACAAGACATCCTCCCTGGATCCAAGTCCATAGACCAACATATACCCCGTTATCAAGATGAATACAATCAATTCCTGACCTCGCGCGAGTGCTAGAAAAATCACTCGACTTCTACTGAGATCCTGATTAGCAAGCATCTACTCGACCTAGCATACTAGTATTCATCTCAAAAAGGAATCCTAAGTTCATGCAACTAGAGGTTTCAAACAACTCCTACACTTAAGTGCACATTTCAACCCTACAAACATTAAGTGTAGTAAAATAGCATATATAAACGGTTATGCATAAAACCGGGGCTTGCCTTCAATTGCTGGGGCTGCAGGGAGATCCTCAACAGCAGCCTCTGAAGCCTGCTCCTGGTCTTCCTCTCGGACAGGTCCTTGCTCGGGGATGATCACGTACTCTCCGTCGGCAAGATTACAATCTAATGAATGCAATGCGTAAGATATATGCATGATATGATATGTGCTTTTAGAAATTACAACTTTAAGGGTGTATGATTTACTTGAGTAAAACAAGTTAACTTTACTGGAGTAGGACCCTTTGGTGGTATACTTGGTAAATTAAGTTAAACTTAGCTAAGGCAAGTAGTGGATTTAATTTTTGGGGTTCCACCGAATTCCTTTTAAGTCTTAGGGAGAATGGATAAGTTCTCAAGTTAGACTTATTGGGGTGAAGTTTATTTCTTCTTCCCTTTTCTTTTATTCTTTTTAATGTTTTGGAGTGGGTTTGAGCTACAAGTTGCTTTTATAAAATTCTAAAAATTCTGCAATAATTACAGTGGCTGGGTACTGGTGTATGTTTCTCTGTCTCAAAATTTGGGAATCAGAAAGTGAATAGTTTTCTCTGGATAAAATTATCAAATCCTAGGGCAGAAGGGGTGCTTTGAACTACAGCTGTTATCTAACAGTGGATAATTCTCTAAAACTTATTTTTGCTGGCTTTTGGGGGTTATAACATGACTTGATACAAATTTCTAGTCATTAATACCTTTTAATTATTTTTCTATGGTTTTCTCAAGATTCTAGCCAAATAGGTGCTTTCTACTACCACTATATTTGAAAAATATCAAACAACAGAGTTCTTATTTTTCTTAGTTATTGTTTTGTGCAAGAGCAATCATTCTGAAGTTTGGCATCATTTTACTTAAGGAAAGGGGTGGTATGCATTATTTGAATTAAGTGGCCTTTCTCATAAATCTTTAGCAATAGGTAGGAATTTGCTTCTTTTTCAGAGGTTTGCATTTTTCTCTGGTAGTTCATCTTAGAATGGACTTAGCTAATTTTTGGTTGCCCATTATTACATCATTAGGGGTTGCTTATGATTTATTTTCAAAATGCCTTATTATCCTTTTGTATTTATTCTCCTTACTTAAAAAGTTGAACTGAGGTGGCCTTTATTTTTGTAGTGGGGCTCTGGGGGTTGTAAGTCCACTGGATTTTTATTAATCATTTTGGTTATAGTTTTGCCATTCTAATAATTGATTTTCAGTCTATATAAGGCTAAATAAATCATTTTAATTTAGAGCTGGTCCAAATAATGGTTTATGTATTTTTCCTAGGTTCTTTGTTACATAAGTAAACTAGGAAAAATAATCTTAATCATTGTTCATTAATTTCTAATGCCTTTCTGATTTTCTCTAAGTTTTGGACAAATTAGCTTTAAATGAATAACTACATCATAATTTCTAATGCTGGGGTTCCTACTATTTTTAAACAGTGTCTAAATGAGGTTTAAACATCTACAAATTTTCTTGAGTTCAGCACAGGAGAAAAACTAATTTTTCTTAATTAAACAAGGTTTGGTGGGTTTCTGTTTTTAATTTTAAACTCTAAAATTTAGAACAGAAAGCATAGGGTTTATCATTTTTAAATGACAGTTCATGATATTCAGGAGCTAGCAAAATTGGTTTGACAACTTTTTATGAAAAATTCATCAAGTTATGGATTTTCTAAGTTCTCTGGTCATTTTAAAAAGATTAACAGAAATGGTTTAATGGAAATCCACTTTGCACTGGGGTCCCTGGCGGGTTTTTAAGTTTTCCTCGCGAATCAGTCCTTAGGCTACTATTCACATGAGTCGCTGATGTTACAGAAAACCCCTCGGGTTCTAAGGATCCTAACCTGAGGTCCTTCGTCTACCTCAAACAGTAACCACGGCGGAAGAAAGGGCGGAGGGGCTTACCGGCGGCAAGATTGCTCCGGTGAAGTGGTCGAGGACGTAGGGGAGGTCTCGGGGATCACAACGAGGTGCGGGTCGCCGTCGGGGATGGCTGGAGTCGGTCAGTCCACGCGCGCAGGCGGGGATGCTCGTCGGCGGCGAGGAGTCCGGCCTGATCACGGCGAGATAGATCAATTGGATGGGTCAGGGAGGTTCACGGGATACCAGAGAAGATATGGGTGCAAGGAATTGGTCGGAGACTCACTGGATAGCTCGGTCCTCGCGCGGCGGCGGAAGACCGAAGTCCGGTGAGGTCGATCTCGGGCCTCCGGTGATGTCCGGCCAGGTCCGAGGGCTTGGCAAGCTTCACGGGCTACTGGTGGAGCTAGCCGAAGCACTGGCTTGCCTAGAGGATGGCTGGAGTGGGCTGGCCACGATGGCCGAAGCACTGGCGGCAATGGCGGGCGGAATTGAGCTCGCCGGAGCTAAGGGAAAGCGGCTGGCCGGTGAGGGTGAGTGCGTGTAACACCATAAAAACCGTCAATTAAAATAATAAATTTAGTTATTATATTAATTAGGGTAATAAAATTTTTAGTGTTTAATTGTTCATTTGCATTGTTTTCTTTGCATGCACTTGATTGATTATCGGATGATTGTTGTTTTCCTTTTAAAAAGAAATCTTAGTAATTAATCAATAATTAAGAAAAATAATAATTATTAGTCTAAAAATGAGTATTTTGTTTATAAACATTTTTGGTAAATTTTTTATAAATTTTTGAGCTCTCTAAATAAGCGTTTCGGAATTTAAAAAAAAAAAAAAACTACTACACCTACCGGCCCACTAGGGGCCCATGCCCCAAACCCTAAACTACAGACGCCGCGCGCGCAAGCCTGGGAATTTTCCCAGCCGCCGCCACCAGGCTCTACTACTCCCTCTCCTATCTCTCTTCTCTCTCTCCCATTCTCTCTCCCTCACCGCTCCTCTCTCTCTACTCTCTCTGCGCCGCTCGCCTGGACGCCATCCCGCGCGCCCGAGCCGGCCCCACCGCGGCAGCCGCGCCCAGGCGCGACGACCGCGAGCGCCCTGCTACAGCCGACGCCCGACGCCGCGTGAAGCCGAGTCCGACCCGCCTGTGCCGCGCGACCACCACGCAGCCGAGCCGACGTCCGCACGTCCGTTGAGTTCTCGTCGGTTACTCGTCGTTAATGGAGCATGAACTCGCCTGTTACTCCCTCTCCCATTCCTCCCCATTATGAGCAGGAAACCGACGCCATTACTGGCCAGTGAGGGACGCCGGCGCCTCTCCCTCTCCCTGGCAGACTTCTCCTCTCCCCTCCCTCTCTCTATAAAAGGGACAGCAGAGCCTCCCCTTCCTGTCCAATCGAATTTACCTCCCTCTAGCACTCCTCGCTCATCGTTAGTTCGTACCGTTCGTCGCCGTAGCCAGTGGAGTTCGCCGGAGTTCGTCGTTCGTCACCGGAGTTCGCCGGAGTTACGCCATCCGCTGTCCGTAGTCGAGCCCCGCTCTCCGTCGATCCGTCCCCGTCACACGCACGAACCCGAGGTTGTTGGCGACCCGAATTATTTTATAAATTATTTTTGATTCGATTCATGAGTTGTATATTTTGTTTGTTGTAATATGAACACATGTGGTTTCGATTTATGTGTATGTGAGCGTTATGGAATCGTTTGGTAGATTCATGCGATTATTAGCACCATGTTATGTCATGTTAGTCGTGGCGTTGGATTTTTGGATTAGAGAAATATGACAATATTTAATAGTCACTTTGGCAATAAAATGCTAGATAGGAATTTTTGTAGTTAAATTTGGTCACGATAAATTTTAGAAACTACTTGGAGAATTATAGGTGCATTTTTGATGGATTAGAAAATGGTATAGAACTCATGTCATTTGATTAATATAGGATTTTAGATGATTTATCTCATTATTTTATTAGCATTTTGTTTTTATAAAGAAAGGAGAAAATATCATTGGTAGATGGCAAAATAGGTTTTTTTCTAGTCAAATAAACATGTTCACAGATTTAGAACTTAAAATTTTTAGAGTACTAGTTTATGTCAAATAACCTCGCTTGTGTTAGAAAATATTCAATTAGTGGTTTATGTAGATTTTTAGAATATTAATATTATTAAATTCATTCTTGCTACACTAACTAATTTGAGTTAGAAAATGTATTGATTTATTTAGTATTAATAGATAAATAAGTATGCGTTCACCGTTGTTTACATTATGATTCTGACTTATAGACAAGACTCGCACGTTCATGCGCAATATAATTATATTGGTTATTCGCTAAGAAATAGTAAATATTTTATTGACGTTGAAACAATATAGTCCAACGTAATCTAAATAGTAGAGATAAAAATTGTAGTTTAAGTTAGTTCTTTAATACTATGGTTATGTGATTTATAAATAATATTTTAACAATTGATATAATTTCCCTTTAGAAAGAAAGACTAAAACTAGAATGTGACCCGTGTTTTACGATAGAAAATAAACTAGATCCCCTAGAATTTGGGTTAAAGTTGTATCTATGATTTTAAATGAATTTAGATAGTATGCATATCCATAGTCGAATTGTCATACAAGTTTTCTAGTAAGATAATGAAACAAAGTAGAGAGTCATAGCAAATAAATTGATCGTTGATATGGTTAAGATTTATAGGGTAGATACAAATCATGTTTTGCATTCCTTCTTATAAATGTGATTTGTTTAAATGTATGTTTTATCGTATGATGTATGCTTCACCTATGTAATGGTGTATGTTTATTTATTGGTGAATGTTTTCTTTTGTATGTACGATGTGCGACGCTATTAGAAACTGATTGTGTGGTAGAGGACCCAAATACGTTTGAAGACGACACGCAGGACGATTTTGTGCAAGGCAAGTGGATTCTCCCTCTGCATACTCTTTTTGTACCCAGTCATTGCATTTAATAATGTTTACTTTTGATATACTGCATAATTTGATGGGTTTCACCTAATTAAGGATTTCCTAGATTTACTACCTGTATTCCTTGTTTAACTTGGGGAAATAATTAAGCTGTGCGAGATTTACGCTACCGCTCAACCTAATAATTTCTTAATGTCACTCATTAATTGATTTTAATGTTCCAAAGATTTAATTGGCAATTATGGCATTAACCCGATGGTTAAGATAATTTTATTGCAAATTTAATTGGAACATGGAGTGACCACCCAGGATAACAGTGCAACCACGAGTGCTATTATGGCTCTGGCTTTGGTAATTAGCTCTATATGCTTAGTGCCTAGCAACCTTACCTGAAAGATGGGCAAGAGGGGGAGCGGTAGGTGCTGGCAGCCCACGTTAACATGGGGTCGTATTCTTGGCTAAGGTACTTCACCCAGGGGGCCACCACCATCGTCTTAGAAACCTTAGCGGGTTGCTTCGCATTAAGTGTGTTTTGTGAAAACCTCATAATGGATCCCTAGCCATTCACCTCGGCAGTGTCTAAGGGTCCGATCAACCCGGGCTAGATGGGATACATGGCTTGTGGGTAAAGTTGTACCACCTCTGCAGAGTGTAAAACTGATATATCAGCCGTGCTCCCGGTTATGAGCAACCTGGACTCCTCACATGATAATTGAACTTAAAGATGGACATAAATTGAGATCCGATGATCTGCCAATAATTCGCTTAAGTGGTTTCACTTAAGTGTTTTTGTTATATTCATATTCCTTTGTTTAATTGGGATATTTGGGATTCACTCTTGTTAGTAAGACAGGTGTTGATAATAAAATATTGACCAACTAAAATGCTTACTGCTCAACCTTAGCCTCACCTTGTTATACCTGCATTAATTTTCCCCCACTTGCTGAGCCCCGACCATAAGTGAGCTCACCCTTGCTAATATTTTGATCAGAGGGTGATGCTGGAGACTTTGATGGAGAATTTATCGACGAAGAATTCTAAGTCTAACGATGCGCCGGTCAACTTCCTGTGGAAGATTGCCCAGTTGTTTATTTCCGCTCTACTTTGATGTGATACTTGTTTAAGACACAATGTCTCAGATGATGTAATAAAGTTTTATACTCTCTTTACGCCTTTATTGCATTGTCTTTTGATATTTTACACTTGTGACGTCAACATATGTGTGGAAATGGATCCTGGCACACATATGGTATGCGCTCGGTTCTACCCCCTGGAACCGGGTGTGACAGAAGTGGTATCAAAGCTTTGCTGACCCTAGGTCGTTAGATTAGTTAGAAATGGAAAGCCTAGTTGTTCAAAACTTGCTAATTTCATTCCTATAAATTCCTTTATCAGTCTTACCTCTTTGAAATTCAACTAAGTTGACTCTTCTCTTGTAGATGGTTCGCACTCTTCAAACCACTCGCGTCAACACCAGCTACGCCCCTCAGCCCCGGCAGATCCCGGCCTACCCAGTGGTAGTCGAGGATGCTCCAGCGAACCTCCCTCCCGTCCGAGTGGAGAACGTCATCAACCTGGAGGACAGCTCGGAGGAGCAGCTGCCGACCCCCACCCCGTTGACCGAGTCCCTGGCCTTCGCAGCTGGGTCAGCTACGTCAGCATCGCAGGCACCAGCCTTCCAAGCACCTGCACCTGGAGGCGACGACCCCGATGACTCCGGAGACGGCGACGACGAGGATGACGACGACGACGACGATGGAGAGGACGAACACGTCCACGAGGAAGCTGACTACGCCCAGGAGGACCACTTCTTGGGGATTGGTCCAGTTGTCGAACATTATACATCAATGTTCGAAACAGGGCACTTCCCCAACCTGCTGCAGGCAGTGCTGCACGAGCTAGGAGCCTACGTCCGCCCCCTGTACGAGACGAGGCGAGTGAGCGAGCCTCCCAGGGCTTGCTATTACATCACTCGCGTCCATGTCAGGGTGATGGATGCAGGTGACAGGGGATTCAGGACTCTGTCTGCTCACGAGTCCCTGATACCGCTGTCTACCTACGCTGCCTCTGTCAGCGACGCTGCCCGTCGGACCTTGTGGTCGCTTAGCCACACCTACCGGCAGCAGCTGCAGAACACAAGGTTCAGGCATCTCCCTCAGCGCCTGCGTGGAGAAAGCCAGACCAACATTGTCCCAGGTGAACCTGGTGAGGATCGCCTCAACACCCTAGCTGGTGTAGTGGCCGGTCTCAACACCGACCTGGACAGTGCCACTCTGGACCTCTACAGTGTGCACTTGGAGCTGGAGAACGCCCACGCCAGGATTGCAGCCCTGGAAGCCCAACTGCAGGGACTGAATCCGCCGGAAGCTCAGGTTCCCGCCGTGGCGTTGTCTCCTCCCCGCAAGAGGCTGCGCTACGGAGAGGCCGGATCAGTCACTAGGCTGCTTTAGGAGTTTTGAGTCTTGATGTAATAAGTTACGCTTCGCATTAGACGATGAAACTATCTTTAATTTTTATATTAATAAATATCAACCATGTGATGGTGATTGGTTGAAATGCTTGATTTGAATCTTTGTTTGAGTGCTATGGTCTTATGGAATGATGGCCATAAGAACATATAAAATTTGTAAAACTTAAGCTATTTTCCCTCTTGAATCTTTTCTACTCCTCACTTTTCTAAGGACTTCACTTCCTAACAAATCAGATGGTGAACCAACGTCAAGGACCTAACAATCGGAACCAGCGTGGACAACAAGCACCACCACCACCGCCACCACCTAATCCCAACATGGAGCAGTTCATCGCCGCGCAAATGCAGATTCTGCAAGGACTCACTGCTGCGGTTCAACAATTGCAACAAAACCAACAGAATCAGCAACCCCAGCAACAGCAATATGCACCCCCGGCTAGAGATAAGCACCGGGACTTCATGAGTCATCACCCGCCTACATTCTCTCATGCGGTTGATCCCCTGGATGCCGATGACTGGCTCAAAGTCATTGGGAAGAAGCTGGACATCACTCAGTGCAACGACCGGGAGAAGGTCTTGTACGCCTCGGGAAGACTCGAGGGAGCTGCGTCCGATTGGTGGGATGCCTTCACAGCGGCACATCCCAATGCTGACACAATAACCTGGCAGGAGTTCCAAGAGAACTTCCGCGCTCACCACATTCCTTCGGGAATCATGAAGCTGAAGAAGAAGGAGTTTCTTTCCCTTACTCAAGGGAATATGTCTGTCAGTGAGTATCGTGATCGCTTCACTCAGCTTTCACGTTATGCCCCTGAGGAAGTGGACACTGACGAGAAGCGCCAAGAGCGTTTTCTGGAAGGGTTGATTGGACCTCTGAACTATCAACTTCAGAGTCACACTTTCCCCAACTTCCAGACACTCCTGAATAAGGCAATTGGCCTTGAGAGTAAAAGGAAGGAGCTATCTGACCATAAAAGGAAGTTCCAAGGTCAGTCAAGCAGAAACACTCGTCCGAATAATGCTCAAGGTTCGCAGTTCCGCTCTGGAAATCAGGGTAGAAATAATTATCAAGTGCAACGCTCTGGACAGCAAGGCCAGAGAAACAATCAGAATCAGAATCAGCAAAGAAGCAACCCCCAGACCAACCAGAGGTCTGGTGGAAATTCACAGAACCGTCAGGGTGGCACCAACAACACTCAGGCCAGAAACAACGCACCTGTCCAACCCAACGGCTGTTTCAAGTGCGGTGAACTAGGCCACTATGCAAACAACTGCCCAAGGCGCAACCAACAGACACCTCAGAAAAGCAATAATCAGAGGAATGACCAGAGCACCCCCGCTCGTGGATCTGCTCAAAACAAGACTCCGCAGAACCAGAGCCGAGGAAGGGTCAACCACGTCACTGTGGAATCAGTGCCTGAGGATGCCGGCATTGTGTATGGTATGTTCCTTGTTAACTCCATACCTGCATCAGTTTTATTTGACTCTGGAGCATCACATTCATTTATAACTGAGTCATTTGTGGAAAAACATAACATACCTAAGTACCCTCTGAAGAGGATATTACACATTAGTTCACCGGGAGGTGACATGAAGGCCACACACTCATGCCCTCATGTTAATATCAAGATTCAAGGAATAGATTTTACAGTCGACCCAGTGGTCCTAGGATCCAACGGTATTGATGTGATTCTTGGATGCAACTGGTTGAAAAGTTGTGATGGAGTGATACGGTGTGCCAACGGAACAATTACGTTGACAAGTCCTCAAGGTGAAAGAATCCAAGTCAACATAGACAAGTCAACAGATGAAAAAGGGAAGACAGTGATCAATCACTTGGAAGAAAAGCCCTTGGAAAATATCAAAGTAGTGTGCGAATACCCAGACGTATTTCCGGAAGAATTACCAGGTATGCCACCTGACCGTGATATAGAGTTTTCTATTGAATTAGTACCCGGAACCGCACCTATCTCGAAAAGACCTTATAGAATGGATGGCAAAGATTTAGTAGAACTGAAGAAACAAATAGAAGAATTATTAGAAAAAGGTTTTATTCGCCCAAGTTCATCCCCTTGGGGAGCCCCAGTGCTGTTTGTGAACAAGAAGGATGGTTCGAGAAGAATGTGCGTTGATTATAGAAGTTTGAATGAAGTAACCATCAAGAATAAATACCCGTTACCTCGGATTGAAGATTTATTCGATCAAATGAAGGGAGCTAAGATATTCTCGAAGATAGATCTGAGATCGGGGTATCATCAGTTAAAAATCCGAGCAGAAGATGTACCGAAGACAGCCTTCACGACGAGATATGGATTATATGAGTTTCTGGTCATGTCATTTGGACTGACTAATGCACCAGCATACTTTATGAACTTGATGAATAAAGTATTCATGGAATATTTGGATCAGTTTGTGGTCGTATTCATTGACGACATACTGATATATTCTCCGAATGAAGAAACACACGAAGATCATCTAAGGCTAGTCCTACAAAAGCTTCGTGACAACCAACTGTACGCAAAATTCTCGAAGTGTGATTTTTGGTTGAAGGAAGTTGCTTTCTTAGGGCATATTGTGACCGATGGTGGAATTAAAGTGGACCCAGGAAAGATAAGTGAAATACTAAATTGGAAGCAACCCACAGATGTGTCCAAGATCAGGAGTTTTCTTGGATTAGCAGGCTACTATAGAAGATTTATTGAAGGTTTTTCCAAGTTAGTGAAGCCTCTTACCTCTCTACTGGAGAAAGGCAAAGAGTTCAAATGGGATGAAGCTTGTCAGAATTGTTTTGAGGAACTCAAGAAGAGGTTAACCACTGCACCAATACTGGTGATGCCAGACATCCACAAGGGATTTGATGTGTATTGCAATGCATCACACCTTGGACTTGGATGTGTGCTAATGCAAGAAGGAAAGGTGATTGCTTATGCTTCAAGACAGTTGAGAAAGCATGAGAAGAATTATCCCACACATGATTTGGAATTAGCTGCCGTGGTGCATGCTTTGAAGATTTGGAGGCACTATATGATTGGAAACAAGTGCAAAATCTTCACGGATCATAAAAGCCTGAAATATATATTCACGCAGAAGGAACTCAACCTCAGACAGAGAAGATGGCTTGAGTTAATTAAAGATTATGATTTGGAAATACAATATCACCCCGGAAAGGCAAATGTAGTAGCTGATGCTTTGAGCCGTAAGGGTCAAGTGAACAACATCACTACTCATTTGATGTCACAGGAATTGTGCTGGGAAATGGAACGACTCAACCTTGGATTTCTCAATAATGTAGAAGCAACAGTGATGGAAGTCGAATCTACTTTGGAAGAGGAGATTCGTAAAGGACAAGAGTCTGATGAGAAAATTAAGGAAATTAAAGCTTTGATTGGTTTGGGTAAAGCCCCGGATTTCACGGAAGATGAACAAGGCACAGTATGGTTTAAGAAGAGAATCTGCGTACCAGAAATCGAGCACTTACGCCAAATTATTTTGAGAGAAGCTCATGATTCAGCTTACTCTATTCACCCTGGAAGTACCAAGATGTACCAGGACCTTAAGGAAAAGTATTGGTGGTACGGATTGAAAAGAGATGTTGCTACTCATGTTGCACTATGTGATGTGTGTCAGCGAGTTAAAGCCGAACACCAAAGACCAGCAGGATTGCTACAACCTCTCAAGGTACCGGAATGGAAATGGGAAGAAATCAGTATGGATTTCATAGTTGGACTACCCCGTACCCGAGATGGCTATGATTCAATATGGGTCATAGTAGACAGGTTAACCAAAGTGGCACATTTTATACCTGTGAAAACAACTTACTCAGGAGCCCAGTTAGCAGAATTATACATGTCAAGGATTGTTTGTCTGCATGGAGTACCGAAGAAGATCGTATCGGATCGAGGAACCCAGTTTACCTCGCGCTTTTGGAAAAGACTTCATGAGTCCATGGATACCAAGCTAAACTTTAGTTCAGCCTATCATCCGCAGACGGATGGGCAAACAGAAAGGACAAACCAAGTATTAGAAGATATGCTAAGAGCTTGCGCTCTAAAGCATGGTAGAAGCTGGGATAAAAGTTTGCCTTATGCAGAATTTTCATATAACAACAGTTATCAAGCAAGTCTCAAAATGGCACCGTTTGAAGCACTATATGGACGAAAGTGTAGAACACCACTTTATTGGAATCAGACTGGAGAAGGTCAAGTGTTTGGTCCAGAAATTCTCCAAGAGGCGGAAAAGCAAGTACAAATTATCAGAGAAAATTTGAAGACAGCACAGTCAAGACAGAAGAGCTATGCTGATAATAGAAGAAGAGAATTGATGTTTGAAGTAGGAGACTTTGTCTACCTTAAAGTTTCACCG
Source organism: Zea luxurians (assembly GCA_029449295.1). Classification (NCBI taxonomy): domain Eukaryota; kingdom Viridiplantae; phylum Streptophyta; class Magnoliopsida; order Poales; family Poaceae; genus Zea; species Zea luxurians. The sequence continues at coordinate 70,609 of JAOPSE010001923.1, forward strand.
ATGAGAGGAATGAAAAGGTTTAAGGTTAAAGGAAAATTATCACCTCGCTATATTGGCCCATTCAAGATTTTGGAAAGAAAAGGCGAAGTAGCCTACCAGTTAGAGCTACCCGATAGATTATCCGATGTGCATGACGTATTCCACGTATCACAACTCAAGAAGTGCTTGAGAGTACCCGAGGAACAGTTACCCATGGAAGAACTGAATGTTAATGAAGATTTGACTTATTCGGAGTACCCAATCAGAATTCTGGAAACATCTCGCAGAATTACGCGGAGTAAAGTCATTAACATGTGCAAAGTTCAGTGGAGTCATCATTCGGAAGATGAGGCCACTTGGGAAAGAGAAGATGAACTCAAAGCAGAATTCCCTCAGCTATTCTCGGAAGTTTCTTAATCTCGAGGACGAGATTCTTTTTAAGAGGGGTAGGTTTGTAACACCATAAAAACCGTCAATTAAAATAATAAATTTAGTTATTATATTAATTAGGGTAATAAAATTTTTAGTGTTTAATTGTTCATTTGCATTGTTTTCTTTGCATGCACTTGATTGATTATCGGATGATTGTTGTTTTCCTTTTAAAAAGAAATCTTAGTAATTAATCAATAATTAAGAAAAATAATAATTATTAGTCTAAAAATGAGTATTTTGTTTATAAACATTTTTGGTAAATTTTTTATAAATTTTTGAGCTCTCTAAATAAGCGTTTCGGAATTTAAAAAAAAAAAAAAAAAAAAAAACTACTACACCTACCGGCCCACTAGGGGCCCATGCCCCAAACCCTAAACTACAGACGCCGCGCGCGCAAGCCTGGGAATTTTCCCAGCCGCCGCCACCAGGCTCTACTACTCCCTCTCCTATCTCTCTTCTCTCTCTCCCATTCTCTCTCCCTCACCGCTCCTCTCTCTCTACTCTCTCTGCGCCGCTCGCCTGGACGCCATCCCGCGCGCCCGAGCCGGCCCCACCGCGGCAGCCGCGCCCAGGCGCGACGACCGCGAGCGCCCTGCTACAGCCGACGCCCGACGCCGCGTGAAGCCGAGTCCGACCCGCCTGTGCCGCGCGACCACCACGCAGCCGAGCCGACGTCCGCACGTCCGTTGAGTTCTCGTCGGTTACTCGTCGTTAATGGAGCATGAACTCGCCTGTTACTCCCTCTCCCATTCCTCCCCATTATGAGCAGGAAACCGACGCCATTACTGGCCAGTGAGGGACGCCGGCGCCTCTCCCTCTCCCTGGCAGACTTCTCCTCTCCCCTCCCTCTCTCTATAAAAGGGACAGCAGAGCCTCCCCTTCCTGTCCAATCGAATTTACCTCCCTCTAGCACTCCTCGCTCATCGTTAGTTCGTACCGTTCGTCGCCGTAGCCAGTGGAGTTCGCCGGAGTTCGTCGTTCGTCACCGGAGTTCGCCGGAGTTACGCCATCCGCTGTCCGTAGTCGAGCCCCGCTCTCCGTCGATCCGTCCCCGTCACACGCACGAACCCGAGGTTGTTGGCGACCCGAATTATTTTATAAATTATTTTTGATTCGATTCATGAGTTGTATATTTTGTTTGTTGTAATATGAACACATGTGGTTTCGATTTATGTGTATGTGAGCGTTATGGAATCGTTTGGTAGATTCATGCGATTATTAGCACCATGTTATGTCATGTTAGTCGTGGCGTTGGATTTTTGGATTAGAGAAATATGACAATATTTAATAGTCACTTTGGCAATAAAATGCTAGATAGGAATTTTTGTAGTTAAATTTGGTCACGATAAATTTTAGAAACTACTTGGAGAATTATAGGTGCATTTTTGATGGATTAGAAAATGGTATAGAACTCATGTCATTTGATTAATATAGGATTTTAGATGATTTATCTCATTATTTTATTAGCATTTTGTTTTTATAAAGAAAGGAGAAAATATCATTGGTAGATGGCAAAATAGGTTTTTTTCTAGTCAAATAAACATGTTCACAGATTTAGAACTTAAAATTTTTAGAGTACTAGTTTATGTCAAATAACCTCGCTTGTGTTAGAAAATATTCAATTAGTGGTTTATGTAGATTTTTAGAATATTAATATTATTAAATTCATTCTTGCTACACTAACTAATTTGAGTTAGAAAATGTATTGATTTATTTAGTATTAATAGATAAATAAGTATGCGTTCACCGTTGTTTACATTATGATTCTGACTTATAGACAAGACTCGCACGTTCATGCGCAATATAATTATATTGGTTATTCGCTAAGAAATAGTAAATATTTTATTGACGTTGAAACAATATAGTCCAACGTAATCTAAATAGTAGAGATAAAAATTGTAGTTTAAGTTAGTTCTTTAATACTATGGTTATGTGATTTATAAATAATATTTTAACAATTGATATAATTTCCCTTTAGAAAGAAAGACTAAAACTAGAATGTGACCCGTGTTTTACGATAGAAAATAAACTAGATCCCCTAGAATTTGGGTTAAAGTTGTATCTATGATTTTAAATGAATTTAGATAGTATGCATATCCATAGTCGAATTGTCATACAAGTTTTCTAGTAAGATAATGAAACAAAGTAGAGAGTCATAGCAAATAAATTGATCGTTGATATGGTTAAGATTTATAGGGTAGATACAAATCATGTTTTGCATTCCTTCTTATAAATGTGATTTGTTTAAATGTATGTTTTATCGTATGATGTATGCTTCACCTATGTAATGGTGTATGTTTATTTATTGGTGAATGTTTTCTTTTGTATGTACGATGTGCGACGCTATTAGAAACTGATTGTGTGGTAGAGGACCCAAATACGTTTGAAGACGACACGCAGGACGATTTTGTGCAAGGCAAGTGGATTCTCCCTCTGCATACTCTTTTTGTACCCAGTCATTGCATTTAATAATGTTTACTTTTGATATACTGCATAATTTGATGGGTTTCACCTAATTAAGGATTTCCTAGATTTACTACCTGTATTCCTTGTTTAACTTGGGGAAATAATTAAGCTGTGCGAGATTTACGCTACCGCTCAACCTAATAATTTCTTAATGTCACTCATTAATTGATTTTAATGTTCCAAAGATTTAATTGGCAATTATGGCATTAACCCGATGGTTAAGATAATTTTATTGCAAATTTAATTGGAACATGGAGTGACCACCCAGGATAACAGTGCAACCACGAGTGCTATTATGGCTCTGGCTTTGGTAATTAGCTCTATATGCTTAGTGCCTAGCAACCTTACCTGAAAGATGGGCAAGAGGGGGAGCGGTAGGTGCTGGCAGCCCACGTTAACATGGGGTCGTATTCTTGGCTAAGGTACTTCACCCAGGGGGCCACCACCATCGTCTTAGAAACCTTAGCGGGTTGCTTCGCATTAAGTGTGTTTTGTGAAAACCTCATAATGGATCCCTAGCCATTCACCTCGGCAGTGTCTAAGGGTCCGATCAACCCGGGCTAGATGGGATACATGGCTTGTGGGTAAAGTTGTACCACCTCTGCAGAGTGTAAAACTGATATATCAGCCGTGCTCCCGGTTATGAGCAACCTGGACTCCTCACATGATAATTGAACTTAAAGATGGACATAAATTGAGATCCGATGATCTGCCAATAATTCGCTTAAGTGGTTTCACTTAAGTGTTTTTGTTATATTCATATTCCTTTGTTTAATTGGGATATTTGGGATTCACTCTTGTTAGTAAGACAGGTGTTGATAATAAAATATTGACCAACTAAAATGCTTACTGCTCAACCTTAGCCTCACCTTGTTATACCTGCATTAATTTTCCCCCACTTGCTGAGCCCCGACCATAAGTGAGCTCACCCTTGCTAATATTTTGATCAGAGGGTGATGCTGGAGACTTTGATGGAGAATTTATCGACGAAGAATTCTAAGTCTAACGATGCGCCGGTCAACTTCCTGTGGAAGATTGCCCAGTTGTTTATTTCCGCTCTACTTTGATGTGATACTTGTTTAAGACACAATGTCTCAGATGATGTAATAAAGTTTTATACTCTCTTTACGCCTTTATTGCATTGTCTTTTGATATTTTACACTTGTGACGTCAACATATGTGTGGAAATGGATCCTGGCACACATATGGTATGCGCTCGGTTCTACCCCCTGGAACCGGGTGTGACAGTGCGGGGCGAAGTGAGGTGCGCCTGGGGAGGCTTTATAGGCACGGCGCGGTGCACGGGCGGTCGTGGACCGGCGAGTGCGCGCGGGCGTGCACTGGGAGGCGCGGTGCGCGAACGGGCGTGAACCGGGGGTGTCAGCCACGGTCGAACACGTGTTCCCGTTGCCTCTGCCCCTGTTCAAGCGCCGATTGGGAGCAAATATTCGCGAATTTGGGCAAGATCGCTGTGAAGGATTTGTTCACCTGACCAAGCTTTGTCTTTTGTGTATGGACGTCGCGCGGTTTTAGGCTAGGGATAGGGAGTTGTAGCGTCACCAAGGTGCCAGTGTCAGAATGCCTGGTCCCGAGGTCAAACTGCGCCAAAACCGTGTCAAATGAATTTGGTTTGAGTTCAAACTTTTCCAGGATGTGTTCAAGGGAATTTGGCACAACTTTGATGTTTGGATCTCCTGGCTTTGAGTTTCGAAAAACAGAGAACGCATTTGATCTTTGAGAAGAGGTCTGAAATTCAGAAATTCAAAAATCTGAATTTCTCTAAGGGTTCATAGTTCAAGGGCTGATTTGAGAATTTATTTAAGTTAATTTGGCTAAGCTTTCTCAACCTTTCTTGTTGCTTATTTAATGTACTTTAACTTTTATAATTGGCTCAAGTCATATTTTTAAATTTTTCATACCCTTCTCCTTATTTTCTTAAATTTTGCTCATGGGGCTTATTTAGGGTTTTTATTAGGGTTACATATTCTTACCTTTTAAAATACTTAATTGTCTTGATCATGACACTTCTAAGTATATGCTTGGGGAAATCTTCATTCTTAAGTTATTTTGATGCTCATGCTTATTTTGGTTCACATAAAATAATGGTTCTTGGGTTGGTATTTGAGAGAAACCCTAGGTGACACTGGGGTGTCACAGGGGGAACCGTCGTTCGCCTCGAGGCTATTTTCGCCAGCTCATCTGCAGTCTCGTTGTACCGTCGAGCAACATGGTTGAGTTCCAGCCCATAGAACTTATCTTCCAAGCGCCGAACTTCGTCGCAGTAGGCCTCCATTTTCCGATCGTGGCAGTGAGAGTTCTTCATGACTTGGTCAATAACGAGTTGCGAGTCGCCACGAGCGTCGAGGCGCTGAACCCGTAGCTTGACGGCGATGCGCAGTCCATTAACCAAGGCCTCGTACTCGGCCACGTTGTTTGACGCCGGAAAATGGAGGCGTATTACGTAACGCACATGTTCTCCGAGGGGTGAGATGAAGAGCAAGCCCGCGCCTACTCCGGTTTTCATCAACGACCCGTCGAAGTACATGGTCTAAAGTTCGGCCTGGATTAGGGCCGTTGGCAGCTGGGTGTCTGTCCATTCGGCCAGGAAGTCGGCCAAGACTTGGGATTTTATGGCCTTCCGAGGTGCAAATGAGAGTGTTTCGCCCATCAGTTCCACTGCTCATTTTGCTATCCTACCCGAGGCCTCTCGGCACTGGATGATCTCTCCTAGGGGGAAAGATTACACCACGGTAACCGGATGAGACCCAAAGTAGTGTCGCAGCTTCCGCCGTGTCAGAATCACTGCGTATAACAGCTTCTGGATTTGCGGGTAGCGGACTTTGGTCTCGGATAGCACTTCGCTGATGAAGTAGACTGACCGCTGGATGAGTAGTGCATGCCCTTCTTCTCGTCTCTCGACTACGACCGCAGCGCTGACCACCTGAGTGGTTGCGGCGACGTAAATCAAGAGGGCTTCTCCCGTAGCGGGGGGCACCAAGATGGGTGCATTAGTAAGGAGTGCCTTTAAGTTTCCGAGGGCTTCCTCGACCTCGGGAGTCCAAGTGAAGCGTTCGGCCTTCCTTATGAGGCGGTACAAGGGCAACCCTTTCTCGCCGGGCGCGAGATTAAGCGGCTCAGGGCCGCAAGGCATCCCACGACCCTTTGTACTCCTTTCAAATCTTTGATTGGCCCCATGTTGGTGATGGCCGTGATTTTCTCCGGGTTGGCCTCGATGCCTCGTTCAGAGACGATGAACCCTAGGAGCATGCCTTGGGGGACTCCGAAGACACACTTCTCAGGATTGAGTTTTACGCTCTTCACCTTTAGGCCCCCGAATGTTACCTCAAGGTCGGAGAGGAGGTCAGAGGCTTTCCTTGTTTTGACAATGATGTCATCAACGTAAGCCTCGACTGTTCTGCCGATGTGTTCTCCGAACACATGATTCATGCACCTCTGGTATGTTGCACCTGCATTCCTTAAGCCAAATGGCATAGTAGTAAAACAATACATGCCAAAAGGTGTGATAAAAGAAGTCGCGAGCTGGTCAGACTCTTTCATCTTGATTTGGTGATAACCTGAATAGGCGTCGAGGAAAGACAGGGTTTCGCACCCAGCAGTGGAGTCCACAATTTGATCGATGCGGGGCAGAGGGTAGGGAACCTTCAGACAGGCTTTGTTTAACCTAGTGTAGTATACGCACATCCTCCATTTCCCACCTTTTTTCTTTACAAGCACATGGTTAGCTAACCATTCGGGATGGAATACCTCTTTGATGAACCCTGCAGCCATTAGCTTGTGGACCTCCTCGCCTATGGCTCTGCGCTTTTCTTCATCAAAACGGTGCAGGTGCTGTTTCACGGGTCGGGCTCTAGCTCGGATGTCCAGTGAGTGCTCGGCGACATCCCTCGGTATGTCCGGCATGTCCGAGGGTCTCCATGCAAAAACTTCAGCGTTTGCACAGAGAAAGTCGACGAGCACTGCTTCCTATTTGGGGTCGAGCTCAGAGCCGATCCTGACTTTCTTGCTGGCGTCGTTGCTGGGGTCGAGAGAGACAGACTTGACTGCCTCGGCCGGTTCGAAGTTGCCGGCGTGCCGCTTCGCGTCGGGCGCCTCTTTGGAGAGAAAATCTAGGTCGGCGATGAGGGCTTCGGACTCGGTGAGGGCTTTGGCGTACTCCACGCATTCCACATCGCACTCGTAAGCGTGGCGGTACGTGGGTCCGACGGTGATGACTCTCTTGGGGCCAGGCATCTTGAGCTTGAGGTAGTTGTAGTTGGGGATGGCCATGAACTTGGCGTAGCACGGTCTTCCCAGCACCACGTGATAGGTCCCTCGGAACCCAACTATCTCGAAGGTGAGGGTTTCCTTTCGGAAGTTGGAAGGAGTTCCGAAGCAGGCGGGTAAGTCAATCTGTCCGAGGGGCAGGATATGCTTTCCGGGTGCAATCCCGTGGAAGGGTGCTGCACCAGCCCGGATCTCGGACCGATCAACCCCCAAGAGCTCTAGGGTCTCGACGTAGATGATGTTGAGGCTGCTGCCTCCATCCATGAGGACCTTGGAGAGCCGAACGTTGCTAATGATTGGGTCGACGACGAGCGGGTACCTTCCTGGGCTTGGCACGTAGTCAGGGTGGTCGCCTTGGTCGAAGGTGATAGGCTTGTCAGACCAGTCTAGGTAGACTGGCGTTGCTACCTTCACCGAGCAGACCTCCCGGCGCTCCTGCTTGCGGTGCCGAGCCAAGGCGTTCGCCACCTATCCGTCGTAGATCATAAAGCAGTTGTGGACCTCCGGGAACTCCTCTCCCCCATCACCTCCTTTCTTGTTGTTGCCTGGGTCCTTGTCGTCCTCCGCCGAGGGTCCTGCCCTGTTGAAGTAACGCTGGAGCATGTCACACTCTTCGAGGGTGTGCTTGATGGGACCCCTGTGATAGGGGCACGACTCCTTGAGCATCTTGTCGAACACGTTGCCCCCTCGGAGCGGCGACAAGGTCTGCGTCGACGGTGTTGCGCTTCGCTTGCGCCTTCTTCCTAGTCTTCTTCTTCTTGCCACCCTGGACGGACGCCTCGGGGTCGTCTTCCTTCTTGCCTTCCCTGAGGCTGCTTTTCCTTCCGAAAGATGGCTTCGACCGCCTCCTGACCAGAGGCGAACTTGGTGGCTATGTCCATCAATTCGCTCACCTTGGTGGGAGTGTTGCGCCCCAGTTTGCTGACCAAGTCCCGGCAAGTGGTGCCGGCGAGGAAGGCCCCGATGACGTCCGAGTCAGTGTTGTTAGGCAACTCGGTGCACTGCTTTGAAAACCATCGGATGTACTCTCGCAGGGATTCCCCAGGCTGCTGGCGGCAGCTTCAGAGATCCCATGAGTTCCCAGGGCGCACGTAAGTGCCTTGGAAATTTCCAGCGAAGGCCTTGACGAGGTCGTCCTAGCCGAAGATCTACGTAGGGGGCAGATGCTCCAGCCAGGCCCGGGCAGCATCAGAGAGAAAAAGGGGGAGGTTGCGGATGATGAGATTGTCGTCGTCCGTTCCTCCCAACTGGCACGCCAGCCGGTAATCCACGAGTACTTGGTGATGGTAGTCGAGGCCCGAAACCGGGCCGGGAACGGCGCATGTCGTATGGCTCGGCTGAAGACCCGCGGGCCTAGTGGTTCGGGTGAGGGGCTCCGATTCTCCTCACTGTTGTAGCGTCCCCCACGCCTAGGGTGGTAGCCTCGGCGCACCTTCTCCTCGAGGCTGGCTCGACGGTCGCTGCGGCATTGATTGTCGCTGAGGCGATCCCGGGCTGCTGGTGTCTCATCTCTTGTAGGCTCGGTGTGGACCGAGACCTCGCGCATGTGTCGGGAGGATGCTGCGTGGTGCTTCGAGGGGCACCCTCGCCTTCGGGAGGTGGAGCTCTCGGCTCATCGGGCTGCGGCGTTTTCCAGGAGGTTCTTGAGTTCGCCCTGGATACGTCGCCCCTCGGTGGTGGATGGCTCCGGCATCGTTCGAAGCAACATTGCCGCTGCGGCTAGGTTCTGGCCAGCCCCGTTGAAGGCCGGGGGCGGCATTGCCCTGGCATCGTCGACAATGCGGCGCTGGACGTCTCGGGCTCGATGACGTGCTCCTCCAGCGAGCGCTCAGCCTGCCCACTCTTGCTCGAGGCTTTACCGGAGCTGCACAAGTTGCCCCGCTTCCTCATCGAGCTTGGCCTGCATCTCGCGGAGTTGCTCAAGCTGTGAGCCCTGACCCCCCGTGGGGACCTGGGCCACAGCTAGCTCCCACGGGATCTCAACGTGAGACGCAGGTGCAAGGGCACCGTCACTTCCTGGCATACTGAGGTGGTTTTCTCTGTCATGATCCTCCTGATCGATGTGGTAGCACTCATGAGTTGGGTCGCAACCCTCGTCGTCAAGGCTGTGACCATCATCAGAGCAGCCGGAGAGGAAGTGGTCACATGCGGACATGAAGTCACGCATGGCACTGGGATCACGGAGTTCGAAAAAATCCCAACTGACGTCGGGGTCGTCCTCTTCCTCGGAACCCGTGGGTCCAGAGATTGAGACGGCCGTCAGTCGGTCCCAAGATGACCACATATGGTACCCCGGAAGGTCAGGATATGCCCTCACGAAAGCGCTCACCGAAGCTTGGTCGCTTGGTGGATCGAAGCTGAATCTAAAGGGAACAGGGTGGAAAACGGATGGTACCTCTTGGTTGATGGACGATGGTGAAGTCGCATTGGGGACGGAATGCACTATTATCTCAGGTATGAGGCTAACACCCAACATGTCCTTCGCGAGGGTGCTGGCGTTATCAGTCTGCTTAGGGTTGGCACGTTGCTGGGAAGCGACACCCGTTGTTGTCTCAGGTGCGAGGACAACACCCGACATGTCCCCCGCAGGGGTGCCAGCGTCGTCGACTCGCTCTGGTCCGACAGCCGACGAGGTGCCGCCTCCTGCCTAGCCACGGTTGCCCCGGCGAGGAGGGTGGCGGGGTTGACTCGGGTGTTCCTCTTCCGCCACGGGGGGAAGTCGTCGTCGTCGAGTTCGCCTCTGCCAGGCGAGCCGATGACCGTCGTTGTTGTCGTGCTGCGAGGGGAGGAGTACCATGTCATAGCAGCCATCGCGGGACATGAACTCGAGACTCCCGAAGCAGAGCACCGTCCCGGGCTGAAGAGTCTGCTGAAGGCTACCCATCTGGAACTCAACGGGAAAGTATTGTTAACACGCAGCGAGCCCCTACCTGGCACGCCAACTGTCGGTGTTTGGGACCCGAGGGACCCTCAACTGGACCGACTAGTGAATTTAGTGTTGTGTGCCCCTGTCCAGATGGGTTGATGCAAGATGGAACACAAGCGAAGGGATGAGGCTTATATTATCTTGCACCGGGGGTGCTTGCAGTAGGGGTTACAAGCGTCGTGAGGGAGAGCGAGAGAGAGAGAGAGGGAGAGAGGATCCGGTCCTGGGGTGAGGTGTCTGAGTTAGCCTCCACCGTGTCTCTCCTACTCTGCCTGCCTCTGCTCGCCCTCCTCCTCTCTCTCCCTTAGGAAGGCCCTGGACATCCCCTTTTATAGATGCAAGGAGATAGTCCAGCTGTACAATGGGCATGTAGCTATGTGCTAACATGGCTGGTGGAGGAGCGCCTGAGCCCTGTATATGTGTTACCATGGCCGTCGGGGAAGTGCTTGAGCCCTGTAGAAGCGCAGCTGACGGTGCAGCCCGGGGTCCTGCTGACGTTTCTTTGCCTTTGTAGGGGGTTTGAGAACAACCGACGTCATGGACGCATGCAGGGAGCCATCATTACCTGTTGCCGGAGTAACTTAGATGGGACACCGGTCTTGTTCCTTCGTAGCCTGAGGCGGCTAGCTAGGGGTAGGGTAATGATGGATCCCCAGTAGCATAGTTGATCCGAGGCCGAGGTCGGGCGAGGCAGCGACTCCCCCAGAGGCTGAGGCTGAGGTCGGGCGAGGCGGAGACCTCCTCTCTAGGCCGAGGCTGAAGTCAAGGCCTGGGGTCGGGCGAGGCGGAGCTCCTTATTGCGCCCGAGGCTGAACTCGGGAGTGGCCACGACTGTTGTTAGTCTTTCCCTGGTGGTTGGCACAGTAGCCGGAGCGGGGTGAACAGTGTTGTTGAAAGTTCCCTTTGGCCCGGGAACAGGATCTAGATGTTGCCTAGAGGGGGGGGTGAATTGGTGAATAAAAATTATCACCTTAAAACTTAAATCTTACACTACTCGAAGATAGGATCGCAGTGGAGTGAAGAACCCTTCGAGTAGGTTGCAGTGGAATTGAAGTTCCTGTCTTAAGAATGTCCTGCACTTCAAGGAAAGCTAGTACCACAAGTAAGTAGTGAAGTGCAGATATAAAAACGAGTAAGACAGAGAGTCAGAATACAATACGGAACAGAGCACACAGACGCAAGGATTTATCCCGAGGTTCGGCCAAGCCTGAAATGCTTGCCTAGTCCTCGTTGGAGTTAGCCACACCTGGGCTTGGAGTCTGTTTCAACTCCTTCCTCCGTTGCTTAGATCTGTCAGTATGACAGATAGAGCCTTTCACTATGTTGAGTTGGGTTACAACAAAACCGCGGCTGCTTACAAACTTCTTGACAGCACCCCGGCAGAGTAACGATACGCTCAAGACCTTGCTCTTGCTCTTAGCAGCACTTCTCCTCTCTCTAAAGGCTTATAGCTTTGCCTTCTACACAAACTATAGAGATACACACAAGAGGGAGAGTGAGAATTGATTCGAGTGATGTCTACACTTGTTGGCTGCTCTTATATATTGCTTGAGGCGCCTAGGGGTCCCTTTTATAGGCACAAGGAGCCTAGGAGCCGTTGGAAGCAATCCAGGAAGGCAAATCTTGCCTTCTGTCGGGTGGCGCACCGGACAGTCCGGTGCACCACCGGACACTGTCCGGTGCCCGATTTCCTTACAGAAATGGAGCAATCGACCGTTGCAGTCCTGGAGCCGTTGGCGCACCGGACATTGTCCGGTGCACACCGGACAGTCCGGTGCCTCCATCTGACCGTTGGCTCGGCCACGCGTCACGCGCGGATCGCGCGGCCGACCGTTGGCTCACCGGACAGTCCGGTGCACCACTGGACAGTCCGGTGAATTATAGTCGTACGCCGCCGGCTTCTCCCGAGAGTGGCCTATTCACCAGAGTTCAGCCGGGCGCACCGGACACTGTCCGGTGCACCACCGAACAGTCCGGTGTGCCAGACTGAGCTGAGTCTTGGTTGTACACAGCCAAGCATTTTGCATTTCTTTTCTTTTCTTCTTTTCTCTGTTTCTAACACTTAGACAAATATGTTAGTACACAAAAACCAATGTACTAAGTCTAGAAACATACCTTCTCTTGGATTTTCACCTTTCTATCATTTGACATGCTTAAGATTGATGTTGGACTCATAAATCATCAAGTCAGCTTAACTTGATCTACACTGACATTTCTGAGCTCCAACATCCTGTAAAGGTCACATAGAATATCTCCAAACATAGGAACAACCAAAACGAAAGGTCAGAGTGCACTTAGCTCTTTTGGGCTGCTTCCAGTTCTGTTTTTGACATTTGTTCTCGTTCTAGTGACCTTGATCTCCTTCTTAGAGCTTGGTCTTGAGCCTTATGACTTACACCACATAACTATAGACATTTCCTCATTGGTTGTAAGTCACGTCCTTATGTAGTGATCCTTGATGTGCTGTAGCTGTTCTCAACTTGATCACCCTTGACTTTGCAAGCCTTCTTCTTCACCCTTGGCTTTGGGTTCCTCAGCCTCTTTGACCTTCTCCCGTGCACTTGGTACCTCGAAGCTTTTCTTGCCTCCGTCCTTGGCTTGATCAGTTGTCTCCGAGCTACGCACCTGAGTCTCACTTTATGCAATGTCCATCTTTCTTGTGATGTCCATCATGTATCCATAATCCAGTTCTTGGACCATCACATTTGTTCACTTGTGTTGAACCCTGTTAGCTTTACCTTAAGCACCTGTTCAACACTTAGTACACTTGTTAGTCCTTTAATTGAGTTGTCATCCAAACACCAAAACTCACAAGAGAGCTTTCAATCTCCCCCTTTTTGGTGATTGATGGCAACACAATTAAAGCTTACATAAGAATAAGATTTGAAGCACAAATTTTGAATTCTAAGTTTATAGAATTCTCCCCCTAAATATGTGCTTACTTCAAAAACATAATTTTGGCCTCAGACGCCAATTTGCACATACTTAGGCAATTCGAAACATTTCTACACCTTAGCACTTTTTGGGATGCATTGTGTCAAGAATCAAAGCATGATGCTATAACACACAAATGCACATAATCAGAGTTAAACACCATTCAATTTAGTGGATATATCACAGGAATATCAACCTACCACTATTCACCATTAAGATACCAATTTAAACTAAGATACTAATTTAAAAACAATCTTAAAGCACCATTAACCACATGCACCATTATCCACATGACTATCTATTTCAGAATGAACACAATAGATGCCAATTAATTCATAACAGCGGAAGCACTAGTCCATATGATGCAACACATATAATACTACAAGAAGCATATGAATAACACACTAACAAAGCTCAAACTAACACATCACCCCTTAGGATAAGCTTTCCTCTCAGGTTGAGATAAGCTTTAATGCACAAATTCTCCCCCTTTGACATCAAACACCAAAACCATATTCAAGCAAGAACATAGAATGATGTCAAGGGACAGCAGGGTATTGAGTAGGTAAACACACACTAACAATACTCCCTCTTACTCATTCAACAAATGCACCACAAGCATTTGGAGGAAAGTTAAGGTACATATACGCAAAAGATCAATACTTCCTTTGTACCTTTGCCCGGATGTGGTGTACTTCCTCTCTTGAAAGTATTAGTCTCTTGGGAGCTTCTCCACACTTGTGCCTGATCCTTTATCCTAACCTTTTCTTGTTGCTAAGACACCAAGCTTAGAGCAAGTTATAGTGTTGTGGGACAAGATGAAGCTTCTATTCTAGTGATTACCAAAAGATGTCAATTGAAGCAAACTATCACGGCTACCAATTGAAAGATACCAATTGCAAGATCATTTATTATCATAGCTCCATGATGTTTTAAGGATAAGCATCTAGTATCACCAAATTTTATAGAGCATGAGCAATCTAAAAATATGTAATTACTCACGACTAGATACCAATTCCTTGACTTACAGAGGTACCCCAGTCCTGATTGCTCCATTTCTTGCTCATTTTCTCTTCTCCACCTTGAGACTACACAAGATCGCTCAAGATACAATTAGTCTCAAAAGACGCAAGTTATGTGTGCTCCCCCTACACTTGTGCATCAAGTATTTGAATAACTTTGCACTTTGCACATTCTAGCTTTCTCAGAACTAGAGGGGATCACAACATATCTTGGCCAAGGCATACTCTAACAATTTCAACACAAAGGGATACCGATTTGAATATCAAATAAAAGGTTGACTTAATACAACAATGCATGCCTCAAGAAGTATAACATTTTACAAGCAACCTAGACATACTTCATACTTGACAATCATTGCACCACATATACTAATTGAAAAACAACACGATCATGCATATAAAGCGCAATGTCTAAGCACATCATAATTAAAAAGGTTCTTTAGGTACACCAGAAGAAACAACATTTTAAAGTAAGGAGCACCTAAGCCAAGATACTACCAATTCAGAGGCAAGACCATAACTGTGATCACAATCAGTGGAACTTCAAGATATTCAATGAAATTGCATAGTTCCATTCTCCATACCTTTGCCTTTTCCTGAATTGCCATTAGAGCACTAGTTGATACTAATTGAGGGATCCTTTTGTTCATGCACCTTATAGCTCAAAAGAGTGCACTAAAGACACAACATGGAGTTGGTATTCACACAATACCAGACTAGAGTAATCATGTGAACATAAACTAAACAATATGTCATATTTGCACACAGGTTAATCATTAAAACCATATAGCATAACTCACAACGGAATACTGGTTTATTCACGAACACAACAAGAGTTAATCATGGTGGATATATCTAATGAAAAACTACCCATTAAATGATTCAAGAGACATAACCTCTAAAGCACACAATCATGATTAAGCAAGCATGGTTACGATCTTGGTGATTATTAATCATTGATTGAAAGGTACTCAACACAGGTAATCAACAAAGCATAACTGCTCCAAGGACAGGTAGCACATCAATCAGACTTAAGAGCAGTACTGATTATTAACAAAGTACATAAGATACAGGGGTACCATCCTATGGAGCGCAAGTTGCAGAATCTCATTAAGGTCCTCTGCTTGAATCACCAATAATGATTAAGGACCTATTCAACTTTTCACTTGAGATGAACATGGGATTAGTATCTCACAATAATTCAACCTTGGGTCAATGAATAAACACCAAAACAATTAACAGCTTAAGCATAGAGTTTGAGATAACCGTCTCAAGCTCTCCCATGGTCTCCAGTTTATCTCAAGGCACCTGCATGGTCTAGTTAGCACAGTTTGGTACCCATCTCGGGATGGGTCCATATTGATCATCCAAAAAAGCCTTTGGTACCCAAATAGCATGTGTGCTAGTCCTAGGTGATCTCATGATTGATCTAGCACAAGAGTATGATTTGGGTCTCCTAAGCGAATAAGATTGAGACAAATTTACTTGCTTAGGAACCTCACCTTTATTACATACCTTAGATAGATGACCCTACTCACCACACTTGTAGCAGAAGCGTCGCTCAACCTGACATGACGCTTGCTGTTTGTCATTTTCCTTGGTGAGAGTCATCTTGGAGAATGCACATGCTTGGTTCATCAATAGCGGACATGAAGTGATCATGTGGTCTTTGTTGTTGCATCCAAAATATCTCCTTATCCCTTCGTCCTTGTCTTTGTATGGACAAGATGCGATGAGGTGGCCTAATGCCGTGCACTTGAAGCATCTCCGTTTTCCTCTTCTCTTGTTACTTTGAGATGACATAGAGACATGGTCAGTGCAAACAACATGATTAATTAAATCTTTACCTTTTTCCAAGCTCATGTTGATTTCTTCATCTTTAGGAAAATTCTTCTTATGGAGCTTAACACTTGCTGCAGTTTTTCCTTTCTCAAGCTTCTTCACCACGCGCCCGTGGATATCTTGAGAAAGTTGAGCAATGTGTCTTCTCCTTAGTTGTCTTTGCTTCTTGTTCCCACACAATTTCTTTTGTGTCCCTAAAACTTATTGCTCAATCAATGATTGGCTTTCTTTTAAGCGACAGGGGTTAGCACATGGTGATATACAATTCAAATGCGCACACGTGCGAGAATGAGGTTCACATGAATTTAAGTTCGCAATTATAACCTCATGAGCAACATTAAGCATGATATGTCTATCCAAGAGATTATCATGAGAATAAGACAATGAATCATATTTTTCAGTGAGAGCTAGTTTATCATGATTTAGCAATTCTACTTGCCTCTCAAGCACGACATTTTTCATTCTAAGTTGAGCAACATAAGATAAAGCATCATCATTACTACTTTGCTCAATTAAAATTGAATCATACCGTTGGACCAAGACATCATGAGAGCACCTTAGCTCCTCATGTTCTTTGGTCATCTTCTCCAGGCTGTTGTTTGTTTTGATGAGAGTTTCCTCTAGCCTGAGAAGCGTCTTGCCTTGTTCCTTGTTCCTTCTCAACAGCTTAATCAAGAGCGCTTTGTCTTCTTTGTTGAGATGGGTGTAGAAACGGCGAATCTCCTCTTCTTCCACATCGTCGGTCTCATTTTCCCTGTCATTACTATTAGTGGAAGCAAAACAGGAAAATGTACCTTGTGATGATGTAGATTCCTCATCCTCTCCCTCATCATTGCTTTTGTCTCCATCATCATTGTCAGCAATAAAACATTTATTACTAGTGGAAGACAAACCTGTTGATGAGGTGGATTCATCGTTTGGTTGCCATCGTTGTTCTTCTCCCTTGGACAAGTTAGTATCACCAGCAATAGAGGGAGCAGAGGTAGTGCATATGGACTTAAAAAATTTCAACTTAAGTTTAGTCCATAGATCATGAGCATCAGCAAATAGGTCACTATTACTACTCATGATGGCAAAATAGGCACCTCTAGAAAGAGAATCAACTAAGATGTTGCAAGCATGGTGATTTAGAGATAGACATCTTAGTTCATCATCAGAGGGATTTTTTACTAACATTAGAGGGAAAAATACTTCTACTAAAGACCTGTCTCAAATCAGGATCAACACTCATGAAAGCATTATAAATAGAGACAGACCAAGACTTGTAATTAGAACCGTCGCCTAAAAGAAGTTCTGCAGTTACCTCTTGTGACGATATCGTCATCTCCGGACGGCTAAGCCCACACTGGAGAGGCCTAGCTCTGATACCAATTGAAAGTTCCCTTTGGCCCAGGAACAGGATCTGGATGTCGCCTAGAGGGGGGTGAATAGGCGAATAAAAATTATCACCTTAAAACTTAAAACTTACTCTACTCGAAGATAGGATCGCAGTGGAGTGAAGAACCCTTCGAGTAGGTTGCAGTGGAATTGAAGTTCCTGTCTTAAGAATATCCTGCACTTCAAGGAAAGCTAGTACCACAAGTAACTAGTGAAGTGCAGATATAAAAACGAGTAAGACAGAGAGTCAGAATACAATACAGAACAGAGCACACAGACGCAAGGATTTATCCCGAGGTTCGGCCAAGCCTGAAATGCTTGCCTAGTCCTCGTTGGAGTTAGCCACACCTGGGCTTGGAGTCTGTTTCAACTCCCTTCCTCCGTTTGCTCAGATCTGTCAGTATGACAGATAGAGCCTTTCACTATGTTGAGTTGGGTTACAACAAAACCGTGGCTGCTTACAAACTTCTTGGCAGCACCCCGGTAGAGTAACGATACGCTCAAGACCTTGCTCTTGCTCTTAGCAGCACTTCTCCTCTCTCTAAAGGCTTATAGCTTTGCCTTCTACACAAACTATAGAGATACACACAAGAGGGAGAGTGAGAATTGATTCGAGTGATGTCTACACTTGTTGGCTGCTCTTATATATTGCTTGAGGCGCCTAGGGGTCCCTTTTATAGGCACAAGGAGCCTAGGAGCCGTTGGAAGCAATCCAGGAAGGCAAATCTTGCCTTCTGTCGGGTGGAGCACCGGATAGTCCGGTGCTCGATTTCCTTCCAGAAATGGAGCAGTCGATCGTTGCAGTCCTGGAGCCATTGGCGCACCGGACACTGTCCGGTGCACACCGGACAGTCTAGTGCCTCCATCTGACCGTTGGCTCGGCCACGCGTCACGCGTGGATCGCGTGGCCGACCGTTGGCCCAGCCGACCGTTGGCTCACCGGACAGTCCGGTGCACCACCGAATAGTCCGGTGAATTATAGCCGTACGCCGCCGGCTTCTCCCAAGAGTGGCCTATTCACCAGAGTTCAGCCTGGCGCACCGGACACTGTCCGGTGCACCACCGGACAGTCCGGTGTGCTAGACTGAGCTAAGTCTTGGCTGTACACAGCCAAGCATTTTGCATTTCTTTTCTTTTTCTTCTTTTCTCTGTTCTAACACTTAGACAAATATGTTAGTACACAAAAACCAATGTACTAAGTCTAGAAACATACCTTCTCTTGGATTTTCACCTTTCTATCATTTGACATGCTTAAGATTGATGTTGGACTCATAAATCATCAAGTCAGCTTAACTTGATCTACACTGACATTTCTGAGCTCCAACATCCTGTAAGGTCACATAGAATATCTCCAAACATAGGAACAACCAAAACGAAAGGTCAGAGTGCACTTAGCTCTTTTGGGCTGCTTCCAGTTCTATTTTTGACATTTGTTCTCGTTCTAGTGACCTTGATCTCCTTCTTAGAGCTTGGTCTTGAGCCTTATGACTTACACCACATAACTATAGACATTTCCTCATTGGTTGTAAGTCACGTCCTTATGTAGTGATCCTTGATGTGCCGTAGCTGTTCTCAACTTGATCACCCTTGACTTTGCAAGCCTTCTTCTTCACCCTTGGCTTTGGGTTCCTCAGCCTCTTTGACCTTCTCCCGTGCACTTGGTACCTCGAAGCTTTTCTTGCCTCCGTCCTTGGCTTGATCAGTTGTCTCTGAGCTACGCACCTGAGTCTCACTTTATGCAATGTCCATCTTTCTTGTGATGTCCATCATGTATCCATAATCTAGTTCTTGGACCATCACATTTGTTCACTTGTGTTGAACCCTGTTAGCTTTACCTTAAGCACCTATTCAACACTTAGTACACTTGTTAGTCCTTTAATTGAGTTGTCATCCAAACACCAAAACTCACAAGAGAGCTTTCAGTTGTTTTCCTGTCAGAACGGTCAGTGAAGGGGCGAAGTGACTTCGGTCACTTCGACCTTGCCGACTGAGGCGCGCGTGTCAGGATAAGGTGTCAGGCGATCCCCGCATTAAATGCGCATGCGATACGGTCGGTTGGTAAGGCCAATTTGGCCGAGGGTCGCTGCACGATAAAGTTTGCCTGAGCTAGACTTCGAGCGAGCCGAGGGTGCACCTTCTGCCTGCTCGGGCGAGGCGAGATCACGTCCCTTGGCAGGCGAGGCCTTGACTTGAACCACGCTTGTCAGTCTTTATGGTTTGCTCTGAAGACGTTTTCCAGC
Source organism: Zea luxurians (assembly GCA_029449295.1). Classification (NCBI taxonomy): domain Eukaryota; kingdom Viridiplantae; phylum Streptophyta; class Magnoliopsida; order Poales; family Poaceae; genus Zea; species Zea luxurians. Next base: position 90,111 of record JAOPSE010001923.1, read on the forward strand.
CGTGTTCAGGAGTGTTGGGGGTACCCCTAATTACGGTACCCGACACTTTCATTGTCCCATTGCGAGATATATGTGGAGAGTGACTCAAGTGGCATTGAATCTGAGGGTGATTCCGAGTAGTATTAGATCCCTTTATGACAACTAGTTATGTAGACCAAAAGACAAGATTGCTAATCTGGTTTTGTTTGGCTGTGGAGCTATGTTCTAGGCTATTTGGCGCACTAGAAATGATTGGTGCTTTGAAAATAAAAATTTGCTTGATCCTTCTAACATCATTTTTCTTTGCTGCTTCTGGCTGGATTCCTGGGCTATTCGTCAGAGAAAGAAGGAGCAAAAAATGGTGGTCCAAGGAAGCAAGCTAATCCAAAAGACAGCAAGTGAGGCGTTCGGCCGGGCGTTTGGGTGGTGCCCGATAGACAGGCGCATTTCTGGTTGATCTTAAAGCTGGAACTTGAAGGATGGTGCTGGTGCTTTCCTTTCTTTTGGTGCTTGTCTTGGTTCAGTATCTGTAACACCCTAAATCTCATTTTGAGAATATAGTAATTTTTCTTTAAAAGATCTTGAATTAGAATATTTTATTTTCTTTTCTTTCCTTAGAATTCCCATAACATTTGAAGTCACATCTCCTTAAATAAAAGTTTTATAACAAAAATTCAATAAAAAGATTCTTATATAAATAAGCCTTTATTGAAGTTTACAAGTATTAATGTGAGAACATTTTTTTGAATAAGAGATCATATAATAAAAACTATTTTTCTTACAATGATTACATGGTGCTACATATTCAAAAGCAATTGCTTATGTAGAATAATAAATGAATGAATAAAAATATATATATATAATGAATATTGCATCATTCTGGATTCTGCTTGTGCATTTTGTTTGAGATAGAAAATTCAAATTCATATTCAAATTTGAATTCAAGAAAGAAAAATAGAGAAAAAAAGATAATAATAATAAGAAGCCACAGATCTGTTCCTTTGGGCTGAATTCCACGAGTCAGCCCATCTACTCACGCGGCGGGTCACTGACAGACTGGCCTTGCTGGCAGGCCATTGCTCGTTCGCTCCGTGGGAATTCGCTGAGTATGGCGGGTGGGCCCTACTTGTCATCTTCCCCGGCCACAAGCTCCAACAGATTGCGCGCAAATCGCCACAGTCCGGTATAAATCAATAAGCTCGTGCGGAGTCTGCAACTTGGCTATAAAATCCAGCCGCCGCACCCCCTTGGTTCTCCACCAGTGCCGTTGCATGCCCTCGTCTCATAGGCTCGACGCTCACAGCAAGAAATCGAAGCGCAGAGAAAGAAAGAGAGAACTCACCACCGTCGTGGACTCGGGGGGAGGGTGAAGCTAGAGCATTCGCGGCGCTCGGCCAGAAAACTCCGCCGATCCCGCGGGTGGTGTTTCCTACCTCGCCGGGGGAGTGCGGTAGCCAGAATCCCTCGACGACGCTGGGTTACAGGAGTACCGGAGGCGCATGCTGTGGCCGGGTCAACGCACTGCGCAATCAAGGGTAATGACCTTATCCTCGTATTCCTCATCTTCTATGCTCTGTGTGGCTATGTCGAATTGGGGAGGGATCACCAGAGCAGGTGGATTGGGATCGCCTGGGAGGGCGCCACTGTCGAAGCAACGCCGCCATAGGGCTGGTGCGCGCCACCGCTTGCTGCTGGAAAGAAGAGAAGGCCCTGTCCGTCTATTTCCTGATGAACGGCTTGGATCGGGCCAACGATTCAATCACCGGGTGATCGATTCTGAACCGTAGGATATGATCCTGTGGATCCGATTGGATCTCACCTATTTAAATCATCACCGTTGAATCCAGATCCAGTGAATCACAATTCGTGCTGGTTCACTTTGACCCGGATCCGATCTGGGCCACAGGTGTTCGGATCGGGTGGTCAGTATCGATTCAGGCTTAATTAAATCCTGATCGTCGATCTGTGGATGGGCGGCCGTGGTCTTGTAACGGTTTGGATAGGCGACAATCTAATCTGGGTCAGTGCGAGTTTGATTGGGACGGCTCAGGGGGACCCATACCCTTTCAGCGTGGGTATTTTCTAAAAGAGACCCTAGACTTTTACCTATTCAACCCGCCATCCACCACGGGGTAGATCTGTGTCTTGGGGCTTTTCGCGCATTAACCCCCTGGACTTTCCTGTAATTGAGGCCCAGTCCAGAGAATTATAAAATCTAGAAAAAAAGAATTAGAAAATGATTTTTATGCAAAAATAAATGCTAGAATTTGTTTAATTCATAGAAAATGCATAGTTAGTCCAAATTAATTCATTCCAATTCCTATAATTTTATAAAATCATTGTTTATCATTTAGTGCCATTGTTTTGACATAAAAGTCACATTAAAATTGTTTATCTTAATTAATCTTGTACTAAGCACATAGAATCTTTGGAAATCCATAACTTAAAATCTATAACTCCAAAATTAATAATTCCTGTTCCTGTGATCATATTTCAACATGTAGATTATTAATAGGAATTTTGCATATATGTTTGGTGTAATGTTAATTTTGCCTATACACTGTTTGTCTGTATTGCTACGTCTAGCGGTGAGGTCACGAGTCATCCAAAGATCATCCTGGTACCTGGAATCTCAAGTCCCAGGCAAGTTGTGCCCTTGATCACTTCTTTTTACCCAGCCATGTTCTGATTAATCATAATGATCTGCATAGGTTAATTTTGATGGGACCCAAATAGGTTAACCCTAGTTTGTCTATCTTTATACCTTGTTTACCATTGAACTTTTTTGGGTAGTACTTGCTAGTGCTTTATGTGGTTTTTGGGTATGAAGGTACATTATTCATGATCACACTTTTATTATATGTTTTATTATTACTGTTCATGATAAGATCATTATGTTAATTGGAACATGGAGCGACCACCCGGGAAAACAGTGCTACCACAAGGGTTTAATGGGACGCCCTTGGCTGATTAATTAGGAAAGCTAGTGGAAGACTACCTTACCCGAAAGGGGCAAGGGCAGTAGGTGGAGTGGTCAGTGTAGGGAGGTCCTTGGTTGATTTTGCTGCGATGGCGGTCAGGCAAGAACCCTGCATTGGAGCTTCCTATAAACTGTAGCGGGTTTTTTGAAGCTAGTGGAACTTTGTAAAGGCCTCGTAGTGTTACCCTGCCTCGCCTCCTCGGTAGAGGTGTATAGGAAGTCGCGATCCCTTGGCAGATGGGTAACATGACTTGTGGGTAAAGATGCGCAACCTCTGCAGAGTGTAAAACTGGTATACTAGCCGTGCTCACGGTCATGAGCAGCTCGGACCCCTCACATGATTAATTTATGGAACTAAATTCAATTTGTCATATGCATTGCATCGCAGGTGATGTTGTTACTTCTGTTCTACTATTTAATTGGGTTGGTATTTACTTATACTTAGTAATTGCCTAATAAAATTTTGACCAACTTTAAAAGCAATGCTCAGCTTCAACCATCCTCTTTGGTAAGCCTTACACTTCATGAGCTCCCACCTTTGGCGGAGTTCATGCACATTATTCCCCACAACTTGTTGTGCTATGAACGTATGTGAGCTCACTCTTGCTGTCTCACCCCCCCCCCACAGGTCAAGAACAGGTACCGCAGGATGAGGCGCTTGGAGGATGCTTCGATGTGTTCGTGAGAGGTCTAGGTCGTCGTCTCCCAGTCAACTTTGGGTTGCTGGACCGTTGTCTCCTTATAATGTAATTATTTATTTTGTATAGAACTCCTGTTATATAGTATAGATGTGACATTCGATCCTGTGCCGTGATTCATCATATGTGTGAGACTTGGTCCCAGCACACCTGGTAATTATGTTCGCGCCCGGGCTTTGGACCCCTAAAACCCGGGTGTGATAGAAGTGGTATCAGAGGAATGTTGACTATAGGACGAAACCTAGATAGAACTGGACAACCCTTACTTACTTACCTCTGTTACTCTGATTCTTTGCTAAAACTTTTCTTAATATTTTCTCATCTATTTCCGCTTTACTCTGATTATTCTTATCTTTTCTTTCTAAACACAAATGTGGATTTCACACTTTGAAATCTTGTGCCTAAAGCGACTTTAGGACTAGGAGACCTAATCTTAGAAAAAAACAAAACTATTTTTTTACCTATGTGCTGCAATGTTTGTTCTTATGACATTTGTCTGATTTGGATCTTTGATTGAGTGTGATGAGTTGTGGAGTAATGTCCACAATTACATCTGCATATATAGGCATAAATATAATAAAATTCATAAGATAACTAAACAACCTAGATTATCCTCCATTAAAGTGTATTTATATCTGTCTAATCTTAAAAGACTCTCTCTTATATAAATAGATTCATCTTATCTGGAAGGATTCACCTTATCCTAACCACTCTACTCATCTCATCCTAAAGTAACAACCAGGATCTAATGCAAATTAATTAGATCTTATCTAGTCAAACTAGTCATACCAATCTAATCTAGATCCCATCTAACCTAATATGATCTAATCTAAAGTAAGTTACATAAATAAGTTAGTTAACATTGGTGAAATAGATTAGACCCTATAAACATGTTTTGGGCCTAAGTTAGTGCCTTAGATCAACTCAGCCATACACTCCCAATAGGTTACATAATCCATCTATGCTAACCTATTGATAAACAAGATTTTGTCCTACCCATAGACCCCGCTATCTTAACTATATCTCCCTAGCTCGGATGGAGACACCAAGACCGAAAGAAAGGAAAAGATCAACATCAACAAGGAAGGATAAGATTCAAGCTAGATCTTCAAAAGTATTCAAGATCCACAATCTTGGATAGAGTCTTTCCTAGCCCTACCCTTTCTTAACCAAACCTATCTATGCTCTAAAGACATCTTCTATCCTACATAATAAAGTGGACATATATATACCTATGTTTTTGTAATCACCTGCTAAATTGTATTATAAACTTGAACAAGAAAAGAGTCTTTTGATATTAAAATCCCTTAAAAAAATTGGAACCAAACTTGTTGCACGCTCTTTCTTGCAAATCTCGAGGACGAGATTTCTGTTAAGGGGGTAGGATTTGTAACACCCTAAATCTCATTTTGAGAATATAGTAATTTTTCTTTAAAAGATCTTGAATTAGAATATTTATTTTCTTTTCTTTCCTTAGAATTCCCATAACATTTGAAGTCACATCTCCTTAAATAAAAGTTTTATAACAAAAATTCAATAAAAAGATTCTTATATAAATAAGCCTTTATTGAAGTTTACAAGTATTAATGTGAGAACATTTTTTTGAATAAGAGATCATATAATATAAACTATTTTTCTTACAATGATTACATGGGTGCTACATATTCAAAAGCAATTGCTTATGTAGAATAATAAATGAAGGAATAAATATATATATATATAATGAATATTGCATCATTCTGGATTCTGCTTGTGCATTTTGTTTGAGATAGAAAATTCAAATTCATATTCAAATTTGAATTCAAGAAAGAAAAATAGAGAAAAAAAGATAATAATAATAAGAAGCCACAGATCTGTTCCTTTGGGCTGAATTCCACGAGTCAGCCCATCTACTCACGCGGCGGGTCACTGACAGACTGGCCTTGCTGGCAGGCCATTGCTCGTTCGCTCCGTGGGAATTCGCTGAGTATGGCGGGGGGCCCTACTTGTCATCTTCCCCGGCCGCAAGCTCCAACAGATTGCGCGCAAATCGCCACAGTCCGGTATAAATCAATAAGCTCGTGCGGAGTCTGCAACTTGGCTATAAAATCCAGCCGCCGCACCCCCTTGGTTCTCCACCAGTGCCGTTGCATGCCCTCGTCTCATAGGCTCGGCGCTCATAGCAAGAAATCGAAGCGCAGAAAAAGAAAGAGAGAACTCACCACCGTCGTGGACTCGGGGGGAGGGTGAAGCTAGAGCATCCGTGGCGCTCGGCCAGAAAACTCCGCCGATCCTGCGGTTGGTGTTTCCTACCTCGCCTGGGGAGTGCGGTAGCCAGAATCCCTCGACGACGCTGGGTTACAGGTGTACCGGAGGTGCATGCTGCGGCCGGGTCAACGCACTGCGCAATCAAGGGTAATGACCTTATCCTCGTATTCCTCATCTTCTTTGCTCTGTGTGGCTATGTCGAATTGGGGAGGGATCACCAGAGCAGGTGGATTGGGATCGCTTGGGAGGGCGCCACTGTCGAAGCAACGCCGCCATAGGGCTGGTGCGCGCCACCGCTTGCTGCTGGAAAGAAGAGAAGGCCCTGTCCGTCTATTTCCTGATGAACGGCTTGGATCGGGCCAACGATTCAATCACCGGGTGATCGATTCTGAACCGTACGATATGATCCTGTGGATCCGATTGGATCTCACCTATTTAAATCATCACCGATGAATCCAGATCCAGTGAATCACAATTCGTGCTGGTTCACTTTGACCCGGATCCGATCTGGGCCACAGGTGTTCGGATCGGGTGGTCAGTATCGATTCAGGCTTAATTAAATCCTAATCGTCGATCTCTGGATGGGCGGCCGTGGGCTTGTAACGGTTTGGATAGGCGACAATCTAATCTAGGTCGTGCGAGTTTGATCGGATGGCTCAGGGGGACCCATACCCTTTCAGCGTGGGTATTTTCTAAAAGAGACCCTAGACTTTTACCTATTCAACCCGCCATCCACCGCGGGGTAGATCTGTGTCTTGGGGCTTTTCGTGCATTAACCCCTGGACTTTCCTGTAATTGAGGCCCAGTCCAGAGAATTAAAATCTAGAAAAAAAGAATTAGAAAATGATTTTTATTCAAAAATAAATGCTAGAATTTGTTTAATTCATAGAAAATGCATAGTTAGTCCAAATTAATTCATTCCAATTCCTATAATTTTATAAAATCATTGTTTATCATTTAGTGCCATTGTTTTGACATAAAAGTCACATTAAAATTGTTGTCTTAATTAATCTTGTACTAAGCACATAGAATCTTTGGAAATCCATAACTTAAAATCTATAACTCCAAAATTAATAATTCCTGTTCCTGTGATCATATTTCAACATGTAGATTATTAATAGGAATTTTGCATATATGTTTGGTGTAATGTTAATTTTGCCTATACACTGTTTGTCTGTATTGCTACGTCTAGCAGTGAGGTCACGAGTCATCCAAAGATCATCCTGGTACCTGGAATCTCAAGTCCCAGGCAAGTTGTGCCCTTGATCACTTCTTTTTACCCAGCCATGTTCTGATTAATCATAATGATCTGCATATGTTAATTTTGATGGGACCCAATAGGTTACCCTAGTTTGTCTATCTTTATACCTTGTTTACCACTGAACTTTTTGGGTAGTACTTGCTAGTGCTTTATGTGGTTTTGGGTATGAAGGTACATTATTCATGATCACACTTTTATTATATGTTTATTATTACTGTTCATGATAAGATCATTATGTTAATTGGAACATGGAGCGACCACCCGGGAAAACAGTGCTACCACAAGGGTTTAATGGGACGCCCTTGGCTGATTAATTAGGAAAGCTAGTGGAAGACTACCTTACCCGAAAGGGGCAAGGGTAGTAGGGGAGTGGTCAGTGTAGGGAGGTCCTTGGTTGATTTTGCTGCGATGGCGGTCAAGCAAGAACCCTGCATTGGAGCTTCCTATAAACTGTAGCGGGTTTTCTGAAGCTAGTGGAACTTTGTAAAGGCCTCGTAGTGTTACCCTGCCTCGCCTCCTCGGTAGAGGTGTATGGGAAGTCGCGATCCCTTGGCAGATGGGTAACATGACTTGTGGGTAAAGATGCGCAACCTCTGCAGAGTGTAAAACTGGTATACTAGTCGTGCTCACGGTCATGAGCAGCTCGGACCCTCACATGATTAATTTATGGAACTAAATTCAATTTGTCATATGCATTGCATCGCAGGTGATGTTGTTACTTCTGTTCTACTATTTAATTGGGTTGGTATTTACTTATACTTAGTAATTGCTAATAAAATTTTGACCAACTTTAAAAGCAATGCTCAGCTTCAACCATCCTCTTTGGTAAGCCTTACACTTCATGAGCTCCCACCTTTGGCGAGTTCATGCACATTATTCCCCACAACTTGTTGAGCTATGAACGTATGTGAGCTCACTCTTGCTGTCTCACACCCCCCCCACAGGTCAAGAACAGGTACCGCAGGATGAGGCGCTTGGAGGATGCTTCGATGTGTTCGTGAGAGGTCTAGGTCGTCGTCTCCCAGTCAACTTTGGGTTGCTAGACCGTTGTCTCCTTATAATGTAATTATTTATTTTGTATAGAACTCTGTTATATAGTAAAGATGTGACATTCGATCTTGTGCCATGATTCATCATATGTGTGAGACTTGGTCCCAGCACACCTGGTGATTATGTTCGCGCCCGGGCTTTGGACCCCTAAAACCCGGGTGTGACAGTATATTTTGTTGCTCCTGTCTGTCATGTTATGGTCTACAAATAAGAAAGTCTTATGTGGTTACTCGTAGGTCAAACTCTATCTGCTATCCTAGGCTCTTCACTGATCTAGTTAGATAGTGTTTAGAGTCTAGATAGGGATCTGACCTTGTGCGATCCTTTTGGTTTGTTGGTCGTGTGGATGCTATTGCTTCAAACTTTCCTATTTCCTAATGAAATAGGGGGCTTCGCCCCTTCGTAAAAAAAAGAATCAAATAATATTGTTGCAGGAATGGCATTAATGTAAAACATACCAAGTACGATGTCAGCACCATCAGGAGTATCATCGACGCTGACTTGATTAACTCTGGCTATAGAATATCCCTTGCCAGAAGTCTGTTGCTTGTTCTTAGCTGGTGTACCAGAATTTCCCATCGGACAAGCATTAGCATAGTGCCCAATCTGACTGCACTTGAAGCATGTAGGGCCGGTCTTCTGTCTTGTAGGCCTCGTCGGGGTGCCAGTAGGAGTAGCCTGACGAGTAGGAGGTGTTCGTGGAGACCCCTGTGGAGCATACTGAGCTAGGCGTGGTCCTCCTCCTGGACAAGTAGGTGTACCCTGTGGCGAAAAATAGCGGGGACAAACACTGCTGCTACCATGTCCCTGTGAGATAGCCTTCCTCTTCAAGTCTCCCAGTTGAACACGCTTGTGTTCAATAGCAAGAGCCTTATCCAGTAGCCTCTGAAATGATGGAAATGTATGTGCAACCAGTGCATATTGTAGGGGTCCATTAAGTCCTTCAATGAAATGCTCCTGCTTTCTCTCATCCTCAGCAACCTCATCCGGAGCATATCTCAACAGCTGAATGAATTTATCTCTATACTCGTTGACAGACATGTTGCCTTGCTTTAATGACAGAAACTCCTTCTTCTTGATCTTCATCAATCCAGCTAGAATGTGGTAGTTTCTGAACTGTGTACTGAATTCCGCCCAAGTAATAGTATCAGCAGCATCATGGGCAGCAGTATAAGAATCCCACCAGTCAGCAGCAAGACCTATCAGATGACCAGAAGCATAAAGAACTTTCTCCCGATCTGAGCATTGGGCGATGTTGAGCATCTTCTCAATTGACTTCAACCAATCATCTGCATCAAGTGGATCTGGTGAGCTGGCGAAAGTCGGCGGCTTGTGGCTCATAAATTCTCGGTGCTTATCACGAGGTAGAACTGGTGGTGGTGGAGGAGGCAGTGGTACTTGTTGCTGTTGTTGTTGTTGTTGAAATTGCTGTTGCAGCTGCTGTTGCGCCATTCTCTCCTGGCGTATCTCTTCTCGCTCCTGGCGCAACTTCTAGCGTATCTCTTCTCTTTCCTGGCGCATCTCCTGGCGTTCCTGCTGCATCTTTGCCCGCAGTGGCAACGTCGGCCATTGCCGGTGATGTCTACACGTGGAATCCCGGCTCCAAATCCCGATCCGATAGGTGCAACACGTAATAGATTGTGAAGGCAGAACTAGGTATAGTCGTCTTACTGAGGGTGGCGCGCGATGGTCACCGGCTCGCGGTGGAGCGTAGACCCACGATAATGCTTGCCTCCGGTGAGCAATTGGCGCCGATTTGGTCACGCCCGCGGCGAAGGATCTCCACGCCCACTAGCTCTAGCTCCCAGTGCTGCCAACGATCACGCACAGAGACCCAATCCACGTTTGGACGGGGACTTTACCCACGGCGGAGTACTCTTCTTCGCCTCTCTCTCTCTTAGAGCGCACAGAGGTAGGTGACGGTGCAAGGCTTTGGGTCGAAACGGAAGGGCACGAACGCGGCGACCCTTTTTATTGCTACAACAGCAAGATGGGCCCGCAAGAATCGGTCTGGCTGCTCGGAATTCCACGTAGGTGGTTGAGGTCAGCGCCATGGACGCGCGGAGGTGGAGTTCGCGCTGACCAGCTAGCCCCACGCGGAAGTGACAGAGTGGGCCACGCGACGCTTGCGTTAATCGGCTGGTTTCCTGGGCCCGCGTGTCAGCCAGAGCACGGCGAGAAGAACAGGGCTTGGGTCGTGCGGCTGACAAGGCGGTCCCACCTGTCAGCGCCGTGGTGGGCGCTGGGCTGCGTGGAGGGAAAGGCTTAATGGGCCCAATTGAGGTACGACAACCCAAATTAGTCTTCTTTTCCTTTTTATTTTATTTCTGTTTTTCTAAGTTTAATTTGAATTCAAATTTAAATTCGAATTTATGCCAAATTATTCTCTATTATTTTTGTGAAATTAAGGGTACCTATTTTAGAAATATAATTGTATTATTTTTATCTCATCTCTCTTCTTCTTAATTTCAAAACTCTAATTCCAATTTAGGGTTTAATCCAACTTCTAGTAATTATTACCATATTATTATTAACATTATTATTTTATTTAATGCACAAACAATAAAACTCCAATGAGATGCACTTTCTTCTATTTTAGTGTCTTTGGTTTAATTTAATCACTCTTAATTTTATGTATGCTCTTTTCATGATGCACATAAGGCACATAAAATGAGGAATTAACTATACAATCCTTTTATTCAATCTTGAGTATTACACACCTCGGCGTGGGCTGCCACCCTCTGGCGCCACTACATCAATGTTGTTCCCACCTTTGTGTTCGCCGCACTTCCCCTGACCTCCCCAAGCCATTCCCATCGCTCTGGGATCCCCAGCACGCCCGCGTTGTCATCTCCAGCGAGCCCTCACCACGGTCACGGGCGACGCTGCCGCTGGCGGCTAGGGAAAACCAGCCAGGGTGGGTTGTATGATCTCGGGCGTTTATCTCGGATTGGACAGTTCCGTTTCAAATAAACCTTACTCAATCCCGATCGTCCGCTTAAGATCCGACCGCCCAGATCGTCCCGTACCCCACGCCCTACCGCTGGGGCCTGCCGGTCAGTCCCCGCTTGCCAACCCCAAGCCGCTGACCTCCCTAGCCCACATGTCAGCCGCGCGTGTGCCTGTGCCCGCGCACTCGCCCGATGTTTCTAATCTTGGTCGTTGATCCGAGATCCAACGCCGAGGGAGCCTGATACCCTTTCATTTGGCAGTATTGTTAATGAACCCCCCGGTTTCCTGAGAATAAACCTGTCGTCCATCTTTCTTATACTCGAGCCCATGGGATCTTGCAGAGAGGTCCTCAGACTTTTGTTTAATCAAAGAAACGTGTCTAAAATAGGGTTTTCAAATTCTAAAACTTCCAAATTTTATAAATTTGTCATATTAACTCCAAATTAGGTGATTCAAATTGCAAAATGTTCATCATGTTGTGGTCTATCTATTAAAATAATGTTCATCCACTGTTCTCATGTCTCAATTTATAGTTGATCTCTAGGTTAGAGTTAATGCTATAGGAATTCTAATAAAGATAAAGTAAACGTAGGAACCCCTAATGAATGTTTCATGCTTAACTTTACAGGCCCAACACTATTTAATGTGTAGTCCCATCTTTGAACTAACTATATTTGAACAAGTGTTATAGTAAGATAGACTTGGCTAGAGAACAATAAGTCACATGGCATAGTAACCTACCTCAACTTAGGAAGCACCTGATTGTGTTTACCTTTTATTGAACATGTGTTCACTCTGTTGCATATGATTGGTGTATTTTTCTTTTGTTATTCTCTAAGTGTGTTGAATGAATGATTGCTTTGCGTAGACAACGAGCAGTCTGTGGTTCCCGAGAGAGTTACAGGAGATTTCCTTGAGCAGCAACTTAGTGAAGGCAAGTGTCCTCTAACCCATTATGTCATACTTACTTTATAATTCATTGTCCTGCATACCATGATCAACCTAAGGATTGACTAGTTTTCTATTTATCCTATCCTTGATTACCCTTTTAGGATTAGCTATTGTGGTTAATATCATGCTAGTGCTTTACTTTAATAAATTAACATGATGAGAATACTTTATGATGTGATGATGTTATTTTGGTTATGATGATGAACTTGTGGCACTAAAGGGGGCTCAGGTTGTTTCTCGAGTACCTCTCCATAAGGACCTGTTCGTTGGATGACCACCTGGGAAAACAGTACAACCATGAGGGTGGTATGGGACGTCCTTAGCTGATTAATTAGAGGACCTTGAGGTGTAGTTGGCTTCGCCGTTGTGCCGTCAATGGGGTCCGGGCACAGTAATTGCTCTGCCGAGGCTAGATGTTGAGGTTCGTTCGTTTTGATTTTGTTAGTCACCCCTCCTGCGGGAGAGGTATTGTGTTTATCAAACTGGAGAAACCTAATGGGCGGCTGACCTCTGGTGCATCTTTGTAAAGGCTATGCATTGGAGTGTTTAAGGGTTTGTACAACCTGAGGCAAAGAGGGATCACGACTCGTGGGTAAAATGTGCGACCTCTGCAGAGGGTTAGAAACTGGTATATCAGTCGTGCTCACGGTTATGAGCAGCCTTGGGAGCTCCTTTAATTAGAGTTATTCTGGATACCTTGATGGTGATGGTTTAATGATGATGGTTATAATGATGGATCCTTGTATTTTCTCTTGGAGTGAGTACCTTTTTGGGTTAATAACTTGGGGTTATTGCTAAAACTTGACTCTCTACTAGTAATAAGTACCTGACCAACTAAAAGTAACTGCTTTGAGTTTCACCCCACATACAGCTAGTCCACTTTAGCCAAACGGGACATTTGTTGAGTACGTTGATGTGTACTCACCCTTGCTTAAAATACCAAACACTCAGGAGAAGATGAAGGTCATGTGGAGGACTTTCAGGAGTTTCAGGACTTCGACGAGTTTTAGAGTAGAATAGTGGCAAACCCCAGTCAGCTGACTGTGAAGGCCCTATCATACTATGTTTCGTTTAGCACTTTGATTTCTCATGTAAGTTAATGACTTTGTGAATGTTTTAGACATCATGATGTAATAAAGTACTACTTCTTTCCGCTATTATTTGAGCACTCTGTGATTATGTCCAATTATGTAATCGTTGTGTACGTGAATTTCTGATCCTGGCACGTACATAGTTCGCATTCAGTTTGCTTTCTAAAACCGGGTGTGACACGTGGACTTGGTCCTATGCCCCGCCCAGCAGGCTTGCTCATCGAGTGGGCTTGAAAGAGGTTTATGGGCCTCGCCATGGGTACCCTGTTCTTGGGCACCCGACACCATTATTCTTCATGGTCGCCATCCTCCCTACCATTGTTGTCATTCTTCCTCAATCTTAAATGTGGACTTAAACCTAGCTTATTCACAACACTAGGTTATGGATTGTCCTTTTCAAATTGAGCACACTATTATTCTTCATGTGTGGTCAACATCATCCTTACCGTGTGGTTGTCATTTTTGCTCAGTCTTAAATGTGGGCTTAAACATAGCTCATTCATAACACTAGAGTAGAGATTAGTCTACCCGTTGTCCTAATTACCAGAATATTGGAGCTGCCATTGGCCTTCTTTCAATAAGTAGACACAATCCATATGACTCTGTAGCATCCCCACCTATTTGTAAACTTTGAACACTCGTGCTCACGAATGTGAACAGACATCACCAAACTTGATGCAGGGCACATTGCCTAAACTAGTATAAATCCTAGGTCCTTGAGTGCTAACCACATGAGACTCTAGGCGTATGTGCTACAAAACCAGCTTTTTCAAGTGATTTTTATTTTCTAAAGAAAAAATAGTTTATTTTTTCTTGATAAAATAAGAATACCACTCGAAAATAGAGTTGACAAACTATTCGCTTTGTTCCAAACCTGCTCTAATAGTATGACAAAAGAAAAAACGAAATGAATACACTTTTCATCTCCAGAACAGCTACCGCGGTCGTCATCGTTCATCAGCAAGAAAGCACATGGTTGCCTACACACGGTCGGCTGGCCACTGGCAGCCTAGCGCCACCGTCGACGTCTCGTGGCTTGGATGAAAACAACCCTGCATGTTCCGGCCCATTGACTAGAGAAATTTCACGTCAACCGTCGTACAAACTTTGGGCTACAGCTAGTATTGAAGAAGAAAATTTTAGATTTATACCATTAAAAGATTACAACTTTAAATATATATTATTATTATCTTAATTATATACTAGGTGGATGCCCGTACGTTGCAACGGAAACATATCGTCAGCATAAGGAACACAGCTCCTACCAATCTGGTATCGAAGGTCTCGACGATCATGAGCTCTATCGCTGCCCTCCAGGCAGCAGCCGCCGCCAGCATCAGGCGGCCCCCAGCAACGTCCAACGCGCTGGTCATAGCCCTTGCTTCGTCAGGAGCCATGATGCTTCGCCGATACTCCCCCAAATACTCAGCCTCCTTCCGGGTAGCGCCACTGGGGGCATGGCGGCCCCGCAGCCAATGGTACATTGTACGACGTGGTAGACGGGCTGCTCTCCCAAGAGCGCAGCAGCCTGCTACCCCACGTAAATGGACAAACAAAAAAGTTATTGCTACAAACTTATGATCAGCTAGACAAACAAAAAAACAATGTAAATGATATATAAAGTTGTTATTATGAGTAAGTTAGAAAGCGCTACAATAATACGACAACCCCATGAGGCCATGATGCACAATAACAGAGATCCACTATGCATAAAACTCCTAATTGAACAACACCTGTGATGAATCTGCTACTGACTCTAGAGCTGTCAATGCTCCTCGTGCACCATTTGCTTGCCATTCTAGAATATGAACATGAGCAGTTAGCATTGTTTACTAACCATGATACAAATATATTTGAAGCAACCTGAAACCTAATTCAACACAAGTAATTGTGTACCTGAAGAAGAACAAGTAATTTATTCACGATTCCATCCAATTAAGGCGTCAAAAATTCTGGTGTATAATTCTCACTAAAATTCAAAATCGCTGAAACAGCATGTGCCTATAACTAAGAAGAGCAATACAGGTCAAAATAGATTGCCAGGTCCTAAGATGTATGACATGAACATGTAATCTAGTATAGTAGAATATAGGCATACAAATTGTATAAACTTAATATCTCAATGCACATAAAAGACTTAAACAACATTCGGTTCAGAGGTCTGGCATACATAAAGTTAGTAGTTGCTTGGTAATCAAATTACTTTTTTATCGAAGAAACTTGTAAGCTCAAAGATCAAAAGGGATTTGTTTGACATTTAGATGTCGTTTGGTTCACGAAATGTAACGTAAATGGTAATGATAACGATTCACACTCGAATACCAGGGGTAACAAATTTGAATAAGGCGGTATCCATTTGTAGTGTGTTATCGATTACAATCGGACTTAAACAAACATGATTTAACGTTATCAGTTATCCATTACGTTACCAATACGTGAACCAAATGGCACCTTAGATGTGCTAGCTGCCCATATATATTTATATTTAAAACATGTAAACCACACACAAACCATATTGGTCTACATCAACCTGTTTATTGATGCAACCTCAATTAAAAAATGTGATGTCTTACAATTTTTAATAATAGGCAAATATGTCGACAACCGTACATTAATCTAATCCTTTTAAGCGATATTGATAAGTCTTTGTTGTATGTTTGCAGGGATAGCATAGCGGCATGAATTGTCCTCGTAACTTAACAGATCAATTACAAAGTTCCTTCGAAGAAACTTTGCATCCTACACACAAAGACATAAGAGAACAAAACGTCAAATTTATATTATGTAACTGAAATGTATGTTTGAACATGAAACAAACGTACTCCACTCACCCTATCAAATTCCATTCGTCTAGCACTCCCCCACATGGCCCTGGAGATCCACTTGCATTAGTGATTGTTGGTTCCTAGCATGTAATTTGTCTCGCATAAAAGAATGTTATAATTAACTTTTTAATCTAAACACATGCCAATTTAGTTATTTGGACGTTTCATCCGAGCAAGAGAAACCAGTGCGCTCTTCTTCAAAGAGATGCATCTTCTGCCTGCTTATCCATCTTGGGATGATTGGTTGATGAGTAGAGGCACAGTCCAAAAGTGGTGCAGCGAACCGGCAATGTGATCCGAATCATATGGTCTCGGGAGAAGAGCTAGCAGACAGGGAAGATAGTTGCAACTGCAAGAATTATATAATGATAACAACTTGCAAGTGCATCCTTGGAGGATGTACAAATGGGGGATGCAAATGTTAATAGCTGGCAGTTCTGGGAGGCTGTATAGCTTGTACTCGTGGTTGAGAAGAATCTACACTTCAATTGCATAGCAATATGATGGTTTGACACCTGAATCTTTTCTCAGTTCGTGTTATCTCATTTTTTGTCTTATGGTGCATATACACCACGATTCCTGTGTGGTGGTACTTAAACTGAGTGCTTGGTGTTGCATAACACAAAAAACATCAACAAGCCTGATTTCATTGCAGATAATCTTGGCATTGCTGCTTATTATTTGATTTTATAATAGTGTCACATGGGCAGATTTATTGAGACTAAGAATTTGAGATTGACTGCTTCCAGAGGATGACACATCCTATTTCTATCCTGGCCTTATTTTCAGTTGACAATTGGTCATTTATGTTCAATTGAATGCTTAAACAAAAGGATGTATTAATGGAATTGGTTGTTTGGGATGGGAGATAAGAGACTACAGATGAGAAAGATGAGTTTAGTTGACACATGACAGTTTCATTACAAAATAAATAAACTCTTGGCAGTTTTTTATTATTGTTAAGCAAAAATAACAAGCAAAAAAATAAGCACAATTTATTTAAGATTAATCTAAAAGGGAAACCATACAAAAGTATGGATTAACTTGATCTGCAGATATGTTGTTCCATAATGCATCTAGTTAAATCACTGAGTTAATACATCTGGATTAACTTGATCTACAGCTAGCATGGAAATGAACTAATAAAAAGAGAAATAACAAAAAACAATGAACTCATACAGCCAATAGGGTAAAAGAAAGGAAAGTACCTGCCAGCCGAGGAATCTGCAGCAGTAAAAGGCACACCTGTCAAACCGTCACATGAAATGCTGCTACTTGTCCAGACACCTATATAACACAGCACACCAGCATCACTGACTAACCAGATCCTCCACAGGTACCAAATAAACACAAGTAGTCTCTTAAACAGT
>JAOPSE010001924.1:0-107490 GCA_029449295.1 Zea luxurians
TCCAGTTATCAGTTATCGTACAAAATGGCCAGCTGGCTGGAAGAGTGAATGGTTGTATGTCAAAGAGATGAGAAGGAGAAGCTAGTTCAGAGCCCTTTAAGTTTAACCTTCGGAGAAACTAGGCCTCAATGCGTCATGGATCCAGATAGCCCATGCCAGATTGCGCTGGGCGAATTTCGGGTTGTGCAGAGCACATTGGTACCAGGGATCTGGTCCAAGAATTCTTAGCCTTCAGAGTATTCCCAACTTTGAAGGAATGGGACATGCCGAAGCTGAAAGGAGAGAAGAAGAAGAAGGAGCTTGTTCGACTACCTTATTATTACAAGTTTAAAAAATATTTAAAGCACCCTGCCAAGAGTGGTTGGATACAATTGAGGTTATGTGTAACGAGATCCTTGGTAACTATTCTAAGAAAGAAGATCAGTTAATGACGCTTTCGGTACTCGTCCAAAGCAAAGAATGAATCGGGTGCTGGATGCCTTGAATTTTGATTATCCTAACTATGAGCAATTGGGCAGAGGTGCTGAAGGCCAGAAAAGAAAAGGAGTTGCCAGCGTCCTCGACAGAGAGTTACCAAATTGGCTAAAAAGGACAAAGAAATATTTGAGAAAAGAAAACCGAGCCATGAGCGAAGATATCTACTTCAATGAAAGGAAAGCTACGGCCCCGAACCAAAAACGTCGGGCCAAGAAGAAGAAACTCCTGCGACGCCTTCTGCTGCCGATGTGGATGTGGAAGAAATTCTAAAGGTAATGACTGAACCTTTGCCTATCAAGCTAAGTCCGCTGGCACCACAACTGACAAAGCTTTTTCAGAAGGAAAAGGAGCCTTCGGCAATGAAAAGTCCTGCTAAACTGAAAAAACGGAGAATTATCCAAGTGGCCGATGTTATTCATCAGACACCACCGCCGACATCGGCGTCGAAAATACCAATTACTGAAGGTGGCACTGCGAAGACGCAGCCGGAGCCAAAGGTGTCACAGCCGAAACCGCCGAAGGTTCTAATCTAGAAACCACACTTTGATATTGACAACCTGCTTCTAAAAATGGCTGAGGAAGAAGCTGCTGCGGCCGCGGTGGATACAACAATTGAGAAAGGAAAAGCAAATTGAAGATACTTTGGAAGAGGAAAACTTCAACTTTCAAGATATACTAGGGCAAGAGTTATCAGAAACTGAAAAAGAAGAACTGAAGAAAAATGTTGTATCCTATGGGTACAAACTAGGGGCTTTGCTGTTTGGTGGAGTCAATGAATCGAACCGAGGCAAAGGTCGTTAGGACTTTTTCTAAGAATGTTGGCCTGCCGAAGGTTGAGGCGATCTCTACAGGTACCGGCGACAGCATATCGCCGGTAGCCTGTTCTATGCAAATTTTAAGGTAAAATCAACTTTTTATTATTTTTTGAATTAAGATGTTTTCTAACGAAGGTTGTTTTGGCAGAGTATATTACTGAGTAAAGTGCTGAGGATGCAACAAGATCTCGAAGACGAGAAAAACGAAGCTACAATTAAAGATCTAGAAAATAAAGTTAAAGATCACGAAGCTATTTTGGAGAAAAAGGACTCTGTCATTCAAGATTTAGAAAATAAAGTCAAAGATCGCGAAGCTGCTTTAGAGAAAAAGGACTTCGTCATCCACTCTATGGAGGGTTCGCTGGCAGAAGCTCAAGCCGAAATTGATAGATTAAACAGCGAATTACTCATAAAATCAGAAAAATCTGAGCAAGAAAAGACGAATCTTGAAACGAATCTCAAAACCGAAATTGAGAAGAGTTCAAATTTACAGAAATCATTGAAGGAGCTTCAGGATAAATGTTTAGACTTCGGCAACCGATGCGTGCAACGGCTGAAGATTGTCTTTCACTCAATTGGAGCCAGCTTTGAAAAGTTTACACCTTCAGTTGAAAACCTACCAAGCACCTTTGAATATATTGAGGGCGAAGTTGATGCACTTGACGAAGTTATTGCTGGGCATGCCGATTTCTGCGCCCTGTTAGCTTCTCGAGGCCACAGCTATTGCTTTCCTGAAGACTGGCTGTACACACGGGAAAATTGTTAATAGGCCAAACTTCAGTTTGTCACAGTGGATTTGATTGACATCCCCAGCCTAGCTCGAAGCATAGGAAACAGGTTTATGACTCAAATTTGGATAAACGGCGGGCGAAAAATGGCCGGTGACGAAGCTCGAAGCCACCTTAAGCTAGTGAGAAACTTATACTCGTTACTTTTACCTTCTCCTTGAACTCTGCACTTTTCTCATTTTGTTTTAACATGTACAGGATGATGAAGCTAAAGAATGATGAGCTG
This sequence comes from Zea luxurians, assembly GCA_029449295.1. Lineage (NCBI taxonomy): Eukaryota > Viridiplantae > Streptophyta > Magnoliopsida > Poales > Poaceae > Zea > Zea luxurians. The sequence goes on from JAOPSE010001924.1 coordinate 2,307, forward strand.
AAGCCTTAATAGATGCTTCGAAAGGCTTGCTGCAGAAGATTCTAGAGAAAATTTTGTAATATGATTGTAAAGATTTTTATGTAAACTTGTGCATACCTCGTAATATATCTTTACCCCTTTGTCCGTGTATGATCTGCTTTGCTGTGGACGAAATTAATTATTTTGAGCCGAAGGCGAAAAACACCTTCCCTTCTTTTCGTTCACAACGAAGCATAAATTGTCTCTTTTTCCCTCTTTTCCGAAGCCTTCTCTTTCAAAGCTGAAGGAAGTTTGTATGTTATGATGATGATGATCCTATGTATGTCTAAGTGAATGTTTATGAATGCAATGTTGATGTTATGTATCGTGCAAATGAATGTTCGAAGACGCTTACGAAATCATAATCGCAACTCTTATTCCCTTGGGAATAACAATCTTTATCGTTTATTTTTTGGCTTCACCGCTTATTTTTCGGTGTATCAGCGCTGACTTTCGCTGTAAGCCTCCCTTAGGAGCTTCTTCGCCTTTTACTTCAGCGGAATCAGCGTTTTATTTTCGCTGCAAGCCTCCCTTAGGAGCTTCTTCGCCTTTTACTTCAGCGGAATCAGCATTTATTTTTTGCTGCAAGCCTCCCTTAGGAGCTTCTTCGCCTTTTACTTCAGCAGAATCAGCGTTTATTTTTCGCTGTAAGCTCTGCATTCCCTTAGGAACGACTTTTGAGCAGAAAACTTACACTGCGCTCCCTTAGGAACGACTTTTTTGTAGCTTCGTCGTGCTCTGCATCCCCTTAGGGACGTCTTTCGAGCTTCTCCATGTTTTTTTTCTTTTTCTCGCTGCACTCGATGGTGCATGCCCCAGTTTTTACATTTACATCTTTGGGGGATACTGCTCTTGTAGAGCTAATATGAGAAAAAGAGAAATTACATGCTATGGCCCCATTAAAAACCTTTCTCCCCCTTTGGAAAGGAAAAGGGTGCCATAGGAAAAAATAAAAATAAAAAATAAAAAAGATTACATCAGATTACACATAATACCGCCGAAGCTCATCCGCATTCCAAGATCTAGGAATGTCGTTGCCGTCCATATCCTTTAACCTGTAGGAACCGGGTCTTGACGAAGATACTACCAGAAAGGGCCTTCCCACTTCAGCTGTAGCTTGCCCACTGTGTCTGGGTTGGCCAGTATTTGAAGTACCAAATGTCCTGGCTTAATGTTCTTCAACCGAACCTTTCTATCACGCCATTTTATTGTTTCGGCTTGGTATTTATTGATGTTTTCCACAGCCTGAAGCCTGATCCCTTCTATAGCATCTTTGTCCACAGAGCAATCAGCTTCGTCTTTTGCCGAAGCCACTGTTCTTATTGATCCTGTCTTAGCCTCTTCTGGGGTTATTGCTTCGTCACCAAACAACAATTTGAATGGTGTAAAACCTGTTGACCTTGATATTGTTGTGTTGTGGCTCCACACCACTTTGATTAATTCGTCCGGCCACTTCCCCCTGGGCTGATTGAAGATTAACTTCATTATTCCTGTCATTATGATGCCATTAGCTCTTTCGACAAGTCCATTTGACTCCAGATGCCGAACTGATGCAAAATGGATTTTCGTGCCAATTTGTTCACAAAACTCTCTAAAAGCTTCGGAATCAAACTGTGTTTCGTTGTCCATGGTGATGGCCTTTGGCACTCTGAAGCGACAAACAATATTTTGCCAGAAAAACTTTTGAACCGTAACCGAAGTTATTGTGGCTAAAGACTTTGTCTCAATCCATTTAGAGAAATATTCAACTGCCACTACAACATATCTTAAATTCCCTTGTGCTGGTGGAAGTGGGCCTAGCAAATCAAGGCCCCATCTTTGTAATGGCCAAGTGGGCTGTATTAATTGAGTTAGAGACGAAGGTTGTTTTTGATCTCTTGCACATTTTTGACAACCTTCGCATTTTTGGACTAATTCTGCTACATCTGAAGCTGCCTTCGGCCAATAGAATCCTTGACGAAAAAACTTTACCCAATAAAGGCCTAGATCCGATGTGAGATCCACACAGACCTGCATGTATTTCTTTCATCAGCTCTATTCCTTCAGTTCTGGATAAACATTTGAGCAATGGAGAACAGACTCCACGCTTGTATAACTCCCCTTCTATTATTACATATGGACGAGCTCTTGCCGCTATTCTTTTTTGATAAGCTTCGTCATTTGACAGGAAATTGTCCTGGAGAAAAGACATGATCTCAGATCTCCAATCTTCGCTGTAAACAAGAGATATATTGAGCACTGCTCTTTCAAGAAGGTCAACCGAAGGTGCTTTTATTGTTTCAAAGAAAACTTCCGAAGGTAGTGGCAGCCCCTGTGCCACTGACTTGGCTAATAGATCAGCATGTTCATTTTCTCCTCGTGGAATATTCTTAATAGAGAACCCTTCGAAGGAGGCTTCAAGTCTTCGAACTGTATCCAGATATTTTTCAAGCTTCGGATCTCTTACTTTGCAACTTTTGTCAATATGGCCAGAAATAACTTGGGAATCAGTTTTTAGGACCGCCCCTTCTTATCCTCATTGCTTTCAACTTCCGAAGACCCAAAAGCAAAGCTTCATATTCAGCAATATTATTTGTACAACTAAAATCGAGTTTCACTGCGTAGCATGTTCTAACTTTAGAAGGTGCAATTAAAACGGCAGCTGCACCTGCTCCGAAGGTTCCCCAAGAACCATCGCAGAATACTGTCCAAAACTTCGGCATCATTACTTGCTTCTTCTTCCTGAGCCCCTGGCGTCCAGTCAGTAATGAAATCTGCTAACGCCTGGGACTGAATCGAAGATCTGTGCACATAATCAATGTAGAACTCATTGAGTTCCGCAGCCCACTTTCCAACCCTTCCAGTAGCTTCTCTATTTCTCATAATATCCTTCAATGGCTGTGAAGAAGGAACAATTATATGGTATGCTTGAAAATAGTGCCGAAGCTTCCTGGAAGCCATCAAAACAGCATACAGCACCTTCTCCAATTCTGTATAATTTTTCTTTGATAAACTAAGGACTTCGGAGACAAAGTATATTGGGGCTTGCTTTTTGGCTTGCCCTTCAAGCTTCTCTTGGACGAGTGCCGCACTTACCGCTGAGTGCGAAGCCGCCACATATAACAACAGAGGAGCCCCTGGCGTTGGTGGAGTTAATGTTGTTAAATCTATCAAATACTGCTTCAGCTCATCGAAGGCTTTCTGCTGAACTGGTCCCCATTGAAAAACTTCGGCTGACTTGAGCACCTCAAAAAATGGTAAATTTCTCTCTTCTGATCTGGATATAAATCGATTTAGAGATGCAAGTCTCCCCGTCAGTCGCTGAGCCCCCTTTTTTGTGCTTGGTGGTTCCATTCGAAGAATAGCTTGGATTTTATTTGGATTGCTCTCAATCCCTTTTGTTGAGACTAGGCAACCAAGGAATTTTCCCTTCTTTACTCCGAAAACGCACTTTTCTGGATTCAACTTTAGACCAGCTTGTCTAAAATTGGCGAAGGACTCCTGCAGATCAGCAATGTGATTTTCTTGCTTTGTGCTCTTTACTATGATATCATCCACATAAGTTAGCACATTTCTGCCTATCTGAGAATGAAGAACCTTTGCTGTCATTCTGCTGAAGCTTCCTCCAGCATTCTTAAGCCCCTCAGGCATCCGAAGATAACAATATGTTCCACTAGGGGTTATGAAGCTAGTTTTTGGTTCATCCTCCTTCTTCATCCAAATTTGATGATAACCTGAATAACAATCTAACAGACTCATAAGCTCTGATGAAGCTGCTGCATCAACTAGGGAATCTATCCTTGGTAGTGGAAACTCATCTTTCGGACAAGCCTTGTTAAGATCAGTAAAATCAATACACATTCTCCATTTACCATTGGCCTTTTTTACCATAACAGTGTTGGCTAGCCATTCTAGGTATTTCACTTCTCTGATGACTCCGGCACTGAGGAGTCTTTTCACTTCATTCCGAGCACCTTTGGCCTTGTCATCAGACATCTTCCGAAGCCTCTGCTTTCTGGGTCTGAAGGATGGATCAACATTGAGCGAGTGTTCAATAACATCCCTGTTGACTCCGCAGAGATCATTAGCTGACCATGCAAAAACATCTTTGTTGTTGAACAGAAACCTTATCAAGGTTTTCTCCTGTTCCTCGGACAATTGAGATCCCAAAAGCACCTTCTGCTCTGCTATGTCATCACATAAGAGCATGGTCTTCGGCTGATCGGCCGAAGCAGCTTTCTCCCTTCTGTACTTGTATTGCTCACAAGCTTCAGCTCCATCTATGTTATGGATTGCTTTTGAATCTGTCCAATTTCCTTCGGCCTTCCTGGCAGCTTCCTGACTTCCATGAATAGCAATGAGCCCTTGGTCCGAAGGTATCTTCATGCAAAGATATGCTGGATGAAGAATTGCTTCAAAAGCATTGAGAGTACCACGACCAATGATTACGTTGTAAGGATACTCCATGTCAACAATATCAAACACGACTTGCTCAGTCCTTGTGTTGTTGATAAATCCGAAGGTTACCGGCATCGTGATCTAGCCCAGTGCTACAATCTTCCTTCCTCCGAAGCCACAAAGAGGATGTGTGGCATCATGGATCTTGTCTTCGGGCTCTTGCATCTATCTGAAGGCTTTGGCAAATATAATATCCGCTGCACTGCCTATGTCAACCAAAACTTTGTGGACGAGAAATCCTTTGATAACACAAGAGATAACCATAGCATCATTGTGAGGGTAATCCTTAAGCTAAAGATCCTCTTGAGAGAAGGTAATCGGAATGTGAGACCATCTTGACTTGATGAAGGGTCCTTGCACCCCTACATGTTGTACCCTTCTTTGTGCTTCCTTCTTCTGCTTCTTGTTAGCCGGCTCTGAGCATGAATCGCCTGTTATCGGGGGCACAAGCTTCGGAGCCGAAGCAACTCCAGCTTTGAACGAAGCCATCAGCTCAGCAAGTGGATGTGAGTTCACCGGAGGTGGGCGCCAATGTTGGAGACTTGTTCTCAAGTGCTATGAATCAAGAACAAGGCAACACAAAAATGTTAAGTATAAATGTCCTTCGTTCGCTAAAGCATTATCTCCCCAAGGATTTAATGAGCTTCGGACGAAGGTCAGGAGTAGGTCATTACGAAGATGTGACCTTCGTAATCATACTTGTAAAACAACGAACAATAAGAAACGAAATATAAAATATAAAGTGTATTTGAATATTTCATCATTTGAATATATAGGTATTAAAATATAATATTTGCGCACATTTATACCTTCACCTTGGCGGAAAGCAATAACTCAAGTGTAACGTGCCGGAAATTACAAGATCGCGTGAACAGTAAAGGAGTACTGTTCATCTATTTATAGGCACAGGGCGCAGCCTGTGAGAAATTACAATCATGCCCCTTACAAAAGATTACAATTATGACTCAGACCCTTATGGACTATGAAGTCATTTCATCTTTAAGTCGATTCAAACCTTCGTCTTCAGATACGTTATAGTACCGAAGCTTCATGAGTGGTAGCTTCGGTACTACGTTTAAACGGGTTTGCCGAAGGTGTTTCTTCCTACGGGACCTTCGGCGACGAAGCATGGCCCCAACATATAGGAAATCCCTGAAAATCATTATTAAGTATAAAGTTAATCCATAACCTTGTTTAATTAATAACTTTCACATTTTAATCTTATTTTAGTCCATTCCAGTTGTGTTAGCTTCATAATAAAATTGCCTACGCAATAATAACACTTTTTGTGTCAAATGATAGACTTTTAAAATTAGATATTCATTTAACCCATGGTTTAACCCCTCTAGATGATCTGTCTATAATTGTAACCAACTAAAATATGATCTCTAATTAAGATATAACTTGGATTGGAAATGAATTAGGATGTTTATTTAGAATATCTTTTTCACATGCTAATCCACATACAACATAATTTTCATATTTAATCACATAGGTCTTCCGAGAGTCATATTTCCTTGACTATAACTCTGATTTTAGTAATTCTTAAACCTACAGCGGCGCGTAGCATATTGTTACGTTGTTTGTTCTCATGTTTGGTGTACTATTATTTTTATGTACTCCTTGTCTATTTGTATGTATTGCTTCGAGTAGCAGTGAGGTTACGAGAAACCCGTAGACCAACTTGGTGAAGTACCTGGAATCTCAAGCCACAGACAAGTTGTGCTCTTGATCACTTTTCTTTACCTAATAATGTTCTTGTTAATCACTGTGACATGCTTAGGTTAATTTGATGGGACCTAATAGGTTTTCCTAGTATTGTTTATCCCCCTTGCAAACAAATGAATTATTGGGTATATTTGCTATTCCTCTACCTAGTTTTAGTAAATTAATGATATATATGATCATGTTCCATTAATATTGTTGGTTTATTTATTGTTCATGATAAGATTATTGTATTAATTGGAACATGGAGAACCACCCAGGAAAACAGTTCTACCACAAGGGTGGAATAGTACGCCCTTGGCCAAGTAATTAGGAAAGCTAGGGATAGATTACCTTACTCAAAAGGGGCAAGCGGGGAGGCGTCGATGCAGAGTATAGGGAGCTCCTCGGGTCAAACTGTCGCGATGGCATTTCAAATGAGGGATTCCTACGCTTCCTTCTTTCTGAATCCGTAGTGGGTTTTCTTGAACTAGTGAAACATTGGAAAGGCCTCGTAGTGCTACCCTACCTCATCTCCTCGGTAGAGATGTATGGGATTCATGACCCTGTGGAAAATGGGTAACGTTACTTATGGGTAAAGATGCGCAAACTCTGTAGAGTGTAACACTGGTATATCAGCTGTGGTCACGGTCATGAGTGGTTCGGACCCTCACATGAGTAATTTATGGAATTAAACTTAATTTGTCATATACATTGCATTGTGGGTTTTATTATTAATTTTGATCTCTTATTTATTTGGGTTGGTATCTACTAATACTTAGTAACTGCTAGTAACACTTTGACCAACTTTAAGCGATCAGCTTTAACTATCTCCTTTGGTAAGCCTTACACTTCACATGAGCCCCATTGTAAGTGAGCTCATGCACATTACAACTTGTTGAGCGATGAACATATGTGAGCTCACCTTTGTTGTGCTCACATCCCCTAGGTCAAGAACAGGTACCGACAAGATGAGGAGCATGAAGGATGTCATGATGAGTTCGTGAGAGGTCTAGGCCATCGTCTCCCAGTCAACTATGGTTGCTGGATCGTCATCTTTGTATGATGTAATTATTTAGTTATTTTGTACCGAACTCTATTATATATTAAAGATGTGACATTCGTTTCTGTACCATGAGTCATCATATGTGTGAGACTTTCTCCTAGCAAACATTTGAGATGCACCCGGGTTTGGCCCCCTAAATCCGGGTGTGACAGAAGTGGTATCAGAGGAATGTTGACTGTAGGACGTAACCTAGATAGAAATGAACAAAACCCTTACCTACTTACCTTTGCTACTCTTATTCTTTCTAAACTTACCTTAATCTTCTCTCATCTATTGCTGCTTTACTCTGACTATTCTTACATTTTCTCTTCTAAAGATAAAAGAGGATTTCACACTTTGAAATCCTGTACCTAAAGTGACCCTTAGGAATTTGAGACCTAATCTTAGGAAAAAAAAACAAAACTATTTTTGTAGGTATGTATACGCTTGAATGTTTGTTCTTATGAAAAATGTCTGATTTGGTTCTTTGATTGAGTGTGATGAGTTGTAGAGTAATGTCCACAATTGCATCTGCATATACACGTAAGCATAACAATATGATAACTAATCAGCTTAGGTTATCCCCATTAAAATATCTAGCTTAACAGATCCATCTCATCTTGAAAGATGCTATCTTATCCCTATAGATTGATCTTGTCCTAATAGTGATACTTATTCCAACTAGTTCACTTAATCATAAATTGGTGCCTTAAACCAACTTGGCCATGTACAACTACCTGACTATTTGCAACTATCTTACCCATCAGATAGTTGCATAACCCCTCCGTTTTAACCTAACAACAAAACAAAGATTTTGAGCTACCTACACCATGTAATCCATCCTACCCACATATATATTAACAATATGTCCCTAACTTGGATGATCACACCAAGACCGAAGGAAAGAAGACAGTCAACCTCGAGAAGGAAGGATAGAGTCTTTCTTCTACCTAGTCTTTCTTGCCATAACCATCTCTCATCTTGCCAAATAGATGTCTAGACATAGGAGATACCCATTAAAGAACTTGAACTAAGAAAATTGGTACGGGAACCAATTAGAAGCAAACCCTACTAACTATGTTCCTCTTCTTAGTAATCTCGAGGACGAGATTATTTTTAAGGGGGTAGAATTTGTAATACCTGAAATCCTATTTTAGGATTTATAAGAGTTCTTCAAGAAGTTTGAGCTAAAATGTCTTCTAAATAATGAATTCCTTTCTTTATGAAGTATATTTCCTTAAATCAAATAAATAGTAGTGTTAAAAGTTGGGTAGTTCAAAACTTAGATTCAAATCTTGAAACTAAAGTTTAAGCTAAAAGCAATAACTAGAAGAAAGCTTGTCCATCTATTCATTATTTCCTTTGTAACCTATAGCACACTTTAAAAGTATTTGTTTTTAGTAAAATGATTCCTAGTAAAGACTATATATTACTTTCCCTTAAACAAGTGAAATAATGGATATTCGTTTTTGAGATGGATTGAAATTTGACCACACACTCAAAATGGTATTTTAAGATATAATGTTTCTATGTACGAACTATATACAAGCAATTGCATAAATTGATAAGGTACATAAAAAATCAATGTAACATTTTGCTTAGAGTGCTGGAGTTTTATGTGATACATAAAATATTGAAATCCGAACTCTGAATAAAATTTGAATTTGAATTAAAATTGGAAATCAATTAATAAACATAAAGATTTTCAAATGTTGATGTGAGTGAATTATTTTTCCTTCTCTCATGAATTAAGCATTAGTATTATTCAAAATAAACAATAAAATATTATTGCATTTGAAAATAAGTGTGAAATTTGAATCGAATTCGAATTTATAATTTGAAATGAAACTAGAAATAAAAAAGAAGAAAATAGAATATGAAGAAGGGAGAAATCGGCTAATGGGCCAAAATCACCCTGTCCAAACCCCCTTTTTCCTCCCCGCGGCCCACCTTTACCTTCTCTTCTCCGCGCACTGACAGGCAGGCCCCGCCTGTCATCCAGACCGCGCGGGAGCCACGTTTCCTTGGGTCACTGGCATGTGGGTCCCGCTGTCCAAAAGCCCCTTCTAGCCGATCGCACTCCTGGACTCGAACATCAGACTCTACGTGGGGGACCCGCTTGTCAGCTCCCCATCCCAGTTGTAAACACATCTCAGAGACGTCCGCCGTAAACCCCGTAGGTTGTTACGATCGACGACGTCTGTGGTCGCCTCTACCCTATATAACAGCCATGTGCCCCTCTCACGATACCAACTCAATTAGGCATTGCGTCAACAAGAACTTGTGGCGCCTTGGACCAGTGAGCCATGGAAGCAGAGCAAGCGTCATCCCGTGCCGCCTCCGTTGTGGACACTCACCGATATGGCCGTGTGAGGCATCAAAGGCGGGGTTGAGGGTTCACCATGACGCAGCGATGGTTTCTGTGGCATCGGTGTTTAGGGAAGACCGCTGGAGATCGAGCAATTCCTCGTCAGAGGTCCTAATCACTGTTCGGCCGCCATCTCTCATCACACTTGCTCGGCATGAGCCAATAACTGGAAATAACTACTCTGAGTCGTTATCCTTAATCTCTGCAATGTATAGCATCTATCCTCGCTTGAAATAGGGTACCAGAGCGCATAGATGGGTGCTCCGGCCATGGCGCCGCCGTGTCGGGCGGGATCGCCGCTGACCTGGTGTGTGTTGTGTGGGAAGAATATCTGGGACGGTCCTGATTAAGACGTGAGCGTACCACTTCGCATATTGAATCCGGACGGTCGAAGTAGATCTAAACAACTCTAGTGTGTCTGTGTGTCGTGACCACGAATCTCTAATCCTACGGTAACTGTGGCGTATCGGTTCGCGGCCTAATCTAGGCCCTAGATCCTTGGATGGATGGCCCAGATGTGCTCGTATTCACTCAACCGCACCACTCTCTCATAAGAGTCCCTACACTTTTGCGCATTTAATCAGCGGACCAAAGTGCACTTTTGCGCATTTAACCAGCGGACCAAAGCATGTATGGAGTCATTTAAAACACAGTCCTTTTTTATTTGTTGCTAGGTCCTTGGCCTTTAGGGAAATAGTACCCGACATCCTACTCTTTCGAGAGAATTGTAGGAAATCCCTGAAAATCATTATTAAGTATAAAATTAATCCATAAACTTGTTTAATTAATAAATTTCACAATTTAACCCTATTTTAGTGTCACGGAACCTCCCAAGGTATTAGACCCACCTACAGATGTCCTTGTCCTAAGGACCTTAGACAGTCATGCAGGTGTGCATAATGACTCGGCAAGTTCGGTTATCTATATCTCCATCATATCGCCTGTAACATCTCTGGTGTTACTGTTACTAAAACTTGAGCATAACATCATGAGCATTGGCATATCATGTGCTTGTTACACCTAGAGTGCATTCACTAGGTAAAAATTTGAAATAAGTTGCACTGATGTGACTTAATGTGTGATTTACCCTATGATAGAGTGCTTAACCCTAAATTAGGGCTTATGGATATAAGTGAAACCCAAATAAGTGAAAACCTCAAAAGACATGAGAAATGATCATAAAATGTCATCTTTGATGAACTTTAGTGACACCAAAACCCTAAAGTGCTAAAAACCCTGAAAAGACCCCTGGAAAACCCTAAATTGGAACCCTAGGGGGTAACTGTAAATTCTAGGCACTTTTGGACCAAAGTGCAAATATCAAAGTACTAGAACATTACAAATCAAGTACTTTTCACTTTTGCGGATTTCCAACCCAAATGATGAAGTTTGGACTTATCTGCAAAAAGTACCCCATGAAACCATATATGCCTAAGTCTGAAATTCAGTGCATAGGGTCAACTTTGGAACCCTATATCTCTCAATTCATAAAGAATTTGCCCTAGGTCAACACATCAAGATTATAGAGCTACTATAGGAGCATAACTTTGCTTAAGTAATTAAACCTTGGTGTCATACAAAATTTGGAGATAAATAGCCTTAAAGTCTGGCTGTCAGTCAACTCAGAGTCTGAATTTTTAATGAAAGTGACTTGGGATGAACTTTGGGAGCTCTTTTGTGAATGATCCAGTGAGTATCTGAGTGTGGTTACTATAACAAGATCAAAGTTGAATTATAGATTAACAACTTTGTCACAGGAGTATAAACAAGTTATCACATAAAAATTTGAGATCTGGGCCCTAAAACTTGCTCTATCAGACGCTCTGTTGGTGATCACCATAGTACAGTGACTGAATAAGACCATAGATTCAGCTCCCCTCGCCACCGGTGACCCTCGCGCCGTGATCCGTGCCACCTCCACGATTCGTGCTCTCTGGCGAGGAGATTATCATGGCAGGGTAAAAAAATCTTGGCACTGGATAGGCTCGGACCCGGTCGACGGTGAGCTCGCCGTACCCACTTGGGCTGCGGTCGGGCAAAATGGTCCTCACCGGAGTTGGCTACCTACCGACCATGTGCCACGTGCCTTAGCGCATTACCACGTCGTAGTAAACCACTGAAGCGTGTCCGGTCATCGCCGGTGACCTTGCCACGGTAAAAGCCACGAATCCTTTGCGCTAGTGCTCTCCCCTCTCTCTAGCCGCCAACACGCCATGCCCAAATTAGGAGTCACCGCCCTTGGGCCCTATAAATTAAGCGTGCCATCAGCTCCGCTAGGTAATCACACACCCAACGCACCAGCCCGTGCCCCAAATTATCCAGCAGAGCGCTCCAATTTTGAATTTCCCCCAAATCTGTCAAGAACAACGCAATGTGTGAGCTCGCTATGGCCAACTCTCCACAGGTCCGATCATGTCCTCCTCGCTCTTGTTTCAGGTCTCTTATGTGCTCTTGATGCTTCACGACCCGGCCAATTGAATTAGACCGCGTTAGATCACCGGGAATGCCTCGGGTTATCCTCAGTTTGCGCCATCACCGTGGACAACACGATTTAGAGTTAGAACTCTGCAATTGATGAAAGGGAAATGCTCGTTAAGGGTAGAATTAGGTGTTGTGCAATGGAGAAGCATAGCCGTTGTGTTTTTCGGCTGGAACGGGCTCGCCGGAGCCGCTGCTCTGCCGTCCATGGTCGGGGGTCTCGACGTGTGAAGAAATAGAAAAGGGAAGGGGCTATCTGCAAATGTCAGTGACACATAGGAATAGTGCTCAGGAGTCTTAACGAGTTATTTAAAAGAGCAGGGTCCTCTGCGCAAAGCGAACACCGCGGGCGCGCTTTCGCCTGTGCGTGGGCCGGCTTGGGCTAGTTTCAGCCCAGTACTATTCACCTTTTTCCTTTTTGTTTTCTGTCAGACTTAGGAAATCCATAGATAATTATAGAAAAACGATAAAAATATGAGACCAATTTTGTTGGACTCCTAAATTTCTCTAGTAATTAATAAAAATGGTTCCAAGAATTTTAGCCCAGACCAGGATTTATTTAGTATTTAAGAAGGCCAAAACCTATACTTTTGGAATTTTAGAAATTATTTAATAACTCCAAAAATCACCAAACTTTTTGGATAAGCCTTATATGATATTTAGATCCCATGAGTAAAGTTTGACTTGATTTGGACATTGTTTGATGCCTAAACCATAAACCCTAGCTCCTTAGGGTAAAACTATCTAACCCTACTAGGGTATCGACCTAGAATACCATAGTTTCTCTCGTGTACCATGAAGGAAAGTTGTATTCAAGATACAACTTGGTGTATCTTTTCTATTATTGCATTTTCATAAGCATTACATGAGCATTCATGGTTATATATGGTTATATATAGAAAACGAAGAAGAAGTGACTATTGAAGAAGAGGAGACTGCTCCATCGACAGAAAATCCACCTGCCAGGAAATGTTTCTATTTTGATATTTGTGGAACAGAGCCTGACTCTCCTACAAAACAAGGCAAGCCCAGTGCATTTGCCACCTCCTTGCTGTTTTAAACTCTTTATCACTTGAATGATGCATTAGGTGATAGGAGTTGGGTGTTAAACCAATTGCTGCATTTCCTTCCTTAGAACTGTTTACCATTCCTTGATTACCTGTTTTATTGAAAGGTTTTTCTGATGCTTAGTCCTGCTTTAGAAAAACAAATGTTTTGTTTTAAAACAAAAGGTGATGCTTCACAGAGGATTGGATGTTTTCAAAAATAAAACTTGATGGTGGATCCATCATGGCCATGATGGGTTCAACATCGGCAAAGATGTACCTCTGCCAGGTACCAAACTTTGGGTTTGAAATGATAAAGCTGAGACCAGGCGGGTGACTTGCACGAGAAGAGAGTCTCGGTGTAGTGTCTCCGTATGAGTCGCTTAAGGACCGTGTTGATGTGGGCCTGCTGATCGAGGACCCTTTAACTGGTCAAATGGCTCGTCATGGGTAAGCTTTGCCTCGGGCAGACTAATACCAGAAAGGCCAACACGTAAAGGGAGTGGAGAGATGGCGAGAGTAGCGTGTACCCTCCGTGGCAAGAGGCTGGACGGTGGTGTATCTGTGCTCTCGGTTGGCGTGAACCCGGTCTAGTCTTAAGAACCCCGGTGGCGAGTTGACATATGCAAGGGTTAAGTGCTACATATGTTGTGTGATTGGAGATCCTCAGCTGAGTATTAATTGATTTAGATCGCCGTTACTTCTCGGACATGAAGACTTGGTCACTGACTTACACGTAGCATTCCAGTGAACAAAAGGGGTTGATAAAAGATGGCTAGTGCAGGTCAAGTGCTTGAACTAGGGTAGAAAGAACTCTAGTGATAGGTAATGACTCAACTTGCTAATAAAACTGGATTTTAAGGATCCACTATTAGTAAGCATTTTTGCAAAACAGAGTCTTGATTCTTGGTTAAGCCTTACCTTGACTCCCTTAAGCCAGCATATCCTTGAAAGTCTTTTACTTTGACTGGTAAGACTTGCGAAAGTACACTCCGTACTCAGGGTTTTCGAACCCATGTTGTTGTAGGTGAGGAAACAATAGACTTTTGTTGTTTTTGCACTAACGTGGTGCCCAAAGAAGAACCTCAGCAGTGAAGCCGTGCGAGGATGATGGCCTCCCACTTGAAAAACAATAAACTTTTATGTGGGAGGGGTTTTTGCCTCCCAAGTTTGTAATAATAATACTTATGCACTCATACACCCTGGTTTTGTAATAACTATAACACTCTCTCTATATTTTGATGAATGTAAATTAAGTTATTGTAAATCGCTTCCGCTTATTCGTTCCTCCGATGTGTTGTAATATCTGTGTGACGGGTGAAGCGCTCTTGGGCGAGGAAAAGGATACAGATACCGAACTTTTCAAGTGATTATGTGCATCTATAGGGTTGTCTAAGGTCCGTTGGACAAGGACAACTATAGGTGGGCCTAATGACTTGGGATGTTCTGTCACAGCTGGTATCGGAGCGAAGCCCATCTCTTCAGATATTATGAAGCATTTCAAAAAGAATTTTCAAATCCTTATCCAAGAAAATTTCTTTCATTCTTACCTTGCCACTTTCTGGAAGTTCTCATTTTGAAAGACCAGGTAATAGAGTGCAATATATAGGAAGTAGGATCAACGAAGGTTGATTTCGTAATCATTGGGTTATGCATGCATCATGTTTAAAAATTATACTAATAAATCTTCCCCTCTTATGGAGATATGCCACGTACGAGGAAAACTGCGTGCAAGTCCACTAGACCTATTGGCGTGCCTCATCATCAGTTGGCTCCAAGATATGAAGGCAGTAGTAGCGACAGCAACGATCCAATCGGAGACTTGGAAGCCCAAGTAGAATAGCTTCGAACAGAGCTACGTCACCAAAACAGGGTGTGGGCACAGGACGGTCAGCGTATAACTGAGTTAGCAGCTGACGTCAGATGCCTGCAAGACGAGCTTGCTGAATGGGATTTGGCGGTCGATTGGGCCGTCAACTCACGTTTGGTTGCTTGGGACCGTGAAGCCAAAGCTCGTGCTCATGTGGCAGAGCTTAGTGTGGCCCTCGATAACTTGCAGGTGTACTGTAATACTTTACTTGAGGAAGTACATGTACTGTATGCGCGACTGCACCCGGTCATACCTACCGACCCTGTTGCAATGGGAGCCGGACCATCAGGGATAGCAGGTGAAGGACCTGATGGGGAGCTAGACCTCTTTAGGCCTCCTCCTTCCATGAACCTGGCTGACGATCGGTCTCCCACGACAGGAAGTAAAGAAAAAAAAGGACGACGAAGACTAGACTAGTATAGTTTACAAACTATACCTATGTAAAATAAGTAATGAAGTTATGTTGTACACTTGAGTCTGTATCATTACATTTTGGTAATGTAAAATGATGGTGTGTATTGGCATGTTATATTTTTCCCAAATGTTTCTTTGCCTCAGATGTCATCACGGACTCGTGCGCATGACGGTGCGGGGACTTTCCGTGGTAGGGAAGATACTCCTAATCCGCCACCTGTACCACCAACACTGGCTGAGGCTATCGCTGCCTTGGTCAATGCTACTGCAGATAATACCCGCTTCTTACATGAGATGGCGGGTAATCAATTCCAGCAACATGGCAGAAGAGCTCCTCCATAAGGACCGCATGAAACCTCGTATCTGGAATTCTCTGAAACGCATCCTCCACTCTTTGTTAAAGCGAAAGACCCTCTTGAAGCTGATGAGTGGATCAGGGTAATGGAGCAGAAGTTCGGATTAGTCTGTTGCACAGAAACACAGAAGTCGTTGTTCGCCGCCCAACAACTGAGAGGCCCTGCCAGTACTTGGTGGGGAAATTTTGTGGCAGTTCAACCAGCTGGACATCAGGTCACTTGGGATGAATTTAAGCTAGCATTCCGTGAACACTATGTTCCAGAGGGAGTGCTTCACATGAAACAAGAGGAGTTTATTCGACTAAAACAAGGAGGGGATACTGTGATGCAGTATCTCAACAAGTTTAATCATTTATCCCAATATGCTATTGACCAAGTAAACACTGACTTGAAGAAGAAGAATTGCTTCATGAGAGGACTCAACGATCGGCTCCAATGGAAAATGGCCACTTGCCTAGATCTTACTTACAGCAGAGCTGTCAGCACGGCGCTGGCAGTACAAGCCAAGAATACAGGCCAAGGAAAATCGAAGGGATTTTGGAGGTGACAGGTCCAATCAGGGACCTGAGAAGCGAACCAGGTTGCTAATCCGACCTTTTAATCAGAATCGTTCTTCGCCTTGTCCACCCTCCTATCCGTTCAAACAACCTATTTTCATTCATCCTACCACTGCCCCCACTTCTACAAATCAGCAGAGTGCCCCTGGTGCTCGTTTCCCCGCCCTCCCTAGTTCTTCAACTGGCTGCTTCAACTATGAGAAGTCTGGTCATTTTATAAAAGACTGTCCATATCCGAAGCAGAATAAGTTCAACAATCAGCAAAACTTTAGGAGCTCCAATCAAGGCAAAGGGAACACGACTATTAATTCAGCGGGCAAAAATGTTAAGAAGACTGGGCGAATTTATTATACTCAAGTGGCCACTACACCGGAAGGAGAGCTGGTAATGATGGGTACGTTCCTTGTGGCCAATCACCCAGCAGTAATTCTCTTTGATTCTGGTGCTTCACATACATTCATAAGCAAGAAATTCGTGGAAAACATTGCATTCCTTGCACTGAATCAAGGGAAGGGTTTATTATCCATTCGCCCGGGGGACAAATATTTACTAAGGAAGTAGCCTTCCATGTGCCAGTAACATGGCTGAACGGGACTTTCCCACCAATATGATTGTTTTGAAAGGCCAAGATATAGATGTAATTCTAGGCATGAATTGGTTAGCCTAGCATAAAGTTATCCTCAACACGGACTTAAGGACTATCAAGTTGAGCCATGGCCATGAAGAGGTTCTCTTGTCCATCCCTGTAGCTATTCCAGCCAAACCATTTGGGCGGGTCTATGAAGCTATCGTGCCAGAAATCCAAGATATTCCGGTAGTATGTGAATTCTCGGATGTCTTTCCTGAAGATTTGCCTGGATTGCCTCCAGAAAGGGATGTAGAGTTTGTGATCAAACTGAAGCCCAGTACAACACCTATTTCTAGAAGGTCATATCGGATGCCACCAAATGAATTGGCGGAGCTCAAGACTCAATTACAAGACTTGCTTGAGAAGGGATTCATTCGGCCCAGTTCATCACCTTGGGGATGTCCCGCAATTTTTGTTAAGAAGAAGGATCAAACACTTCAAATGTGCGTGGACTACAGACCCCTTAATGAGGTCACCATTAAGAACAAGTACCCTCTTCCCTAAATCGATATCTTGTTCGATCAACTTACTGGAGCTTGGGTATTCTCTAAGATCGACCTTAGATCGAGTTATCACCAGATCTGTATTTGACCCGAAGATATACCCAAGACCGCATTTACTACGCGCTATGGACTATTCGAATATTTGGTTATGTCCTTCGGATTGACAAATGCTCCTGCCCGCTTCACATATCTAATGAACTCGGTGTTTATGCCTGAGTTGGATAAATTTGTGGTGGTCTTCATTGATGATATCTTGATCTATTCCAAGAATGAAGAGGAGCATGCTAAACATTTACAGATCGTATTAACGCGCTTAAGGGAACATCAATTATATGCTAAATTCAGCAAATGCGTGTTTTGGTTGGAGGAAATCCAAGTTTTGGGACATATATTGTCTGCCAATGGGATTGCGGTTGATCAGAGCAAGGTCAAGGATATTCTAGAGTGGAAACCACCAACCACTGTACATCAAGTTCGAAGTTTCCTTTGGCTGGCTGGCTATTACCGCAGATTTATCCCGGATTTCTCCAAGATTGTGACACCAATCACAAGTCTGTTGAAGATTGATACCAGATTTAACTGGTCCTCAAGATGCAACGAAGCCTTCAAGCAGCTGAAGGTATTATTGACCATAGCTCCGGTATTGGCTCAACCGGACATTGAAAATCCTTTTGATGTGTACTGTGACGCATCGTGCAGTGGTCTCGAATGTGTTTTAATGTAGGAGGGCCGAGCTATAGCATATGCTTCAAGATAGTTGCGCCGGCATGAGGAACATTATCCAACTCATGACTTGGAATTAGCTGCTGTGGTTCATGCCCTTAAAATATGGCATCATTATCTGCTGGGAAATATCTGCCATATATATACAGATCATAAAAGTCTGAAGTATATTTTTACCTAGTCAGAACTAAACATGAGGCAAAAAAGATGGCTTGAGCTGATTAAGGATTATGAATTAGAAATCCACTATCACCCAGGAAAGGCTAACATGGTGGCAGATGCACTAAGTCGTAAGGCTTCCTGCCATTGTCTTACAGTAAGGACTCCGGACACCACATTATGTCAAGAAATGGAGAAATTAAACCTGGGGATGATACAACATGGAACCTTGAACCAATTGAAGCTTGAGTCGATTCTTCTGTAAAGGATTGTTGATGCCCAAAGGAATGATAAGGGTATGAAACATATCCATGAGAAAATAGAAGCCGGCAAAGCGAATTGTTTTAGAAAGGATGATCAAGGCATTGTATGGTTTAATGATCACATAGTTGTGCCTAAAAATGATGAAGTCCACCAGCAAATTTTGGATGAAGCTCATCTTAGTCAATATTCCATTCATCCCGGAAGCACTAAGATGTATCAAGATTTAAAGCAACATTATTGGTGGACAAAAATGAAGATTGAGATTGCACGCTATGTGGCGAGATGTGACACCTGTAGACGTGTCAAAGCCATACACATGAAGACTGCTGGTCCACTGCAATCTTTGCCCATCCCAACATGGAAATGGGAGGACATTAGCATGGACTTCATTGTGGGATTACCCAGGACAGCAAAATGATTTGATTCTATTTGGGTTATAATTGATCGGCTTACCAAGATAGCCCATTTTCTGCCCGTTAAGACAGATCACCTAGTTGCTGTCTATGCCTAGTTATATATTGCTCGTATTCTTAGTCTGCATGGAGTTCCAAGGACAATAGTGTTGGATTGTGGACCGCAATTTGTATCCAAGTTTTGGGAAGAACTACATAAGTCCCTGGGTACTAAGTTGCTCCACAGTTCGGCCTATCATCCCCAAACAAGTGGGCAGACTAAGAGAGTAAATCAAATACTTGAAGACATGTTGAGGGCATGCGTTTTGGAATTCCCATAAAAATGGGATGAATGTTTACCACTGGCAGAGTTTTCGTATAACAATAGTTATCAAGAAAGTATTAAGATGGCACCATTTGAAGCTTTGTTTGGACGACGGTGCCGTACCCCCTTGAATTGGTCTGAACCAGGAGAAAGGTGTTTTTCAGGCCTGATATGGTTAAAGAGATCGAAGAAAAGGTTCAACGAATCATACATAACTTGAAAAAGGCACAAGCTCGACAAAAGAGTTATGCAGACAAACGATGCCGACCCTTGTACTTTCAAGTCAAAGATTATGTGTACCTGAAAGTATCACCAATGAAGGGTGTGACTTGTTTCGTTGTAAAAGGAAAGCTTGCACCCCGATACATTGGTTCGTTTCTGATTCTTGAACAATGTGGGCCAGTGGCATACCGACTCCAACTACCCGAAACATTGTCTGCGGTGCACAATGTGTTCCATGTATCCCAATTGAAGAAGTGTCCTCGGGTTCCTGATCGAACCATTGATGTGGTGGATGTTGCCATGGAACCAGACTTAACATATTCAGAACATCCTATTCGAGTCCTGGATCAAAAGGACAGGGTCACCCGAAGAAGGGTTCTCAAATTCTATAAGATACAATGTAACCAACATACTGAAGATGAAGCTACATGGGAAACCCAAGACTTTTTAGAAAAGAATTTCCCTAGCTTTTTAACTTAATGTAACTTGTAAGATATGTATATTGGATTGTAAAGGAGAAGTGACCACCCATTCCACCCCCTGCTTTGTACGAGAAACAAAGAAATAAAAATGTGACGTGTTTCCTTTTCCACTACTTGCCCTAGGACTTTAAATCTCGAGACGAGATTCTTTTATGGGGGGAAGGATGTAACACCTCTGGTGTTACTGTTACTAAAACTTGAGCATAACATCATGAGCATTGACATATCATGTGCTTGTTACACCTAGAGTGCATTCACTAGGTAAAAATTTCAAATAAGTTGCACTGATGTGACTTGATGTGTGATTAACCCTAGGCTAGAGTGCTTAACCCTAAATTAGGGCTTATGGATATAAGTGAAGCCCAAATAAGTGAAAACCTCAAAAAACATGAGAAATGATCATAAAATATCATCTTTGATGAACTTTAGTAATACCAAAACCCTAAAGTGCTAAAAACCCTTAAAAGACCCCTGTAAAACCCTAAATTGGAACCCTAGGGGTAACTGTAAATTCTAGGCACTTTTGGACCAAAGTGCAAATATCAAAGTACTAGAACATTACAAATCAAGTACTTTTCACTTTTGAGGATTTCCAAGCCAAATGATGAAGTTTGGACTTATTTGCAAAAAGTACCCCATGAAACCATATATGCCTAAGTATGAAATTCAGTGCATAGGGTCAACTTTGGAACCCTATACCTCTCAATTCATAAAGAATTTGCCCTAGGTCAACACATCAAGATTATAGAGCTACTATAGGAGCATAACTTTGCTTAAGTAATTAAACCTGGTGTCATAGAAAATTTGGAGATAAATAGCCCTAAAGTCTGGCTGTCAGTCAACTCAGAGTCTGAATTTTTACTGACAGTGACTTGGGATGAACTTTGGAGCTCTTTTGAGAATGATCCAGTGAGTATCTAAGTGTGATTACTATAGCAAGATCAAAGTTGAATTATAGATCAACAACTTTGTCATAGGAGGATAAACAAGTTATCACATAAAAATTTGAGATCTGGGCCCTGAAACTTGCTCTGTCAGACGCTCTAATGGTGATCACCATGGTACAGTGACTGAATAAGACCACAGATTCAGCTCCCCTCGCTGTCGGTGACCCTCGCATTGTGATCCGCGTCGTCGCCATGATTCGTGCTCTCTAGCGAGGAGATTATCATGGCAGGGTAAAAAATCTTGGCACCGGATAGGCTCGGACCTGGTCGATGGTGAGCTCGCCGTACCCACTTGGGTTGCGGTCGAGCAAAATGGTCCTCGCTGGAGTTGGCCGCCTACCGACCGTGCGCCACGTGCCTTAGGGTGTTACCACATTGTAGTAAACCACTGAAGCATGTTCGGTCATCGCCGGTGACCTTGCCATAATGAAAGCCATGAATCCTTTGCGCTAGTGCTCTCCCCTCTCTCCGGCCGCCAGCACGCTATGCCCAAATTAGGAGCCACCGCCCTCAGGCCCAATAAATTAAGCATGACATCAGTTTCGCTTGGTAATCACACACCCAACGCACCAGCCCGTGCCCCAGATTATCCACCAGAGCGCTCCAATTTTGAATTTCCCCCAAATCGGTCAAGAACACCGCAATGTGTGAGCTCGCCATGGCTAGCTCTCCATAGGTCCGATCATGTCCTCCTCGCTCTTGTTTCAGCTCTCTTATGTGCTCTTGATACTTCTTGACCCGGTCAATTGAATTAGACCGCGTTAGATCGCCGGGAACGCCTCGGGTTATCCTCAGTTTGCGCCATCACCGTGGACAACACGATTTAGAGTTAGAACTCTGTAATTGATGAATGGGAAATGGTCGTTAAGGGTAGAATTAGGTGTTGTACAATGGAGAAGCATAGCCTTGCGTTTTCTGGCTAGAACGGGCTTGCCGGAGCTGCTGCTCCGCCGTCCATGGTCGCGGGTCTCGACGTATGAAGAAATAGAAAAGGGAAGGGGCTATCTGCAAACGTCAGTGACACATAGGAATAGTGCGCAGGAGTCTTAACGAGTTATTTAAAAGAGTAAGGTCCTCTGCGCAAAGTGAACACCGCGGGCACGCGCGGGCGCGCTTTCGCCTCTGCGTGGGCCGGCTTGGGCTAGTTTCAGCCCGTACTATTCACCTTTTTCCTTTTTCTTTTTCTACCAGAATTAGGAAATCCATAGAAAATCATAGAAAAATGATAAAAATATGAGACCAATTTTTCTAGACTTCTAAATTTCTCTAGTAATTAATAAAAATGGTTCCAAGAATTTTAGCCTAGACCAGGAATTATTTAGTATTTAAGAAGGCCAAAACCTATACTTTTGGAATTTTAGAAATTATTTAATAACTCCAAAAATCACCAAACATTTTGGATAAGCCTTATATGATATTTAGATCCCATGAGTAAAGTTTGACTTGATTTGGACATTGTTTGATGCCTAAACCAAAATCCCTAGCTCCTTAGGGTAAAACTATCTAACCCTACTAGGGTATCGACCTAGAAGACCATAGTTTCCCTCGTGCACCATGAAAGAAAGTGGTATTCAAGATACAACTTGGTGTATCTTTTCTATTATTGCATTTTCAAAAGTATTACATGAGCATTCATGGTTATATATGGTTATATATAGAAAACGAAGAAGAAGTGACTATTGAAGAAGAGGAGACTGCTCCATCGACAGAAAATCCACCTGCTAGGAACTGTTTCTATTTTGATATTTGTGGAACAAAGCCCGGCTCTCCTACAAAACAAGGCAAGCCTCGGTGCATTTTCCACCTCCTTGTTGTTTTAAACTCTTTATCACTTGAATGATGCATTAGGTGATAGGAGTTGGGTGTTAAACCAATTGCTGCATTTCCTTCCTTGGAACTGTTTACCATTCATTGATTACCTGTTTTATTGAAAGGTTTTTCTGATGCTTAGTCCTGCTTTAGAAAAACAAATGTTTTGTTTTAAAACAAAAGGTGATGCTTCACAGAGGATGGGATGTTTTCAAAAATAAAACTTGATGGTGGATCCATCATGGCCATGATGGGTTCAACATCAGAAAAGATGTACCTCTGCCAGGTACCAAACTTTGGGTTTGAAATGATAAAGCTGAGACCGGGTGAGTGACTTGCACAAGGAGGGAGTCTCGATGTAGTGTCTCCGTCTGAGTCGCTTAAGGACCGTGTCGATGTGGGCCTGCTGACCGAGGACCCTTTAACTGGTCAGATGCCTTGTCATGGGTAAGCTTTGCCTTGAGCATACTAATACCAGAAAGGCCAACACGCAATGGGAGTGGAGAGATGGCGAGAGTAGTGTGTACCCTCTGTGGCAAGAGGCTAGACGGTGGTGTATCTGTGCTCTTGGTTGGCGTGAACTCGGTCTGGTCTTAAGAACCCCGGTGGCGAGTTGACATATGCAAGGGTTAGGTGCTACATATGTCGTGTGATTGGAGATCCTCAGCTGAGTATTAATCGATTCAGATCGCCGTTACTTCTCGGACATGAAGACTTGGTCACTGACTTACACGTAGCATTCCAATGAACAAAAGGGGTTGATAAAAGATGGCTAGTGCAGGTCAAGTGCTTGAACTAGGGTAAAAAGAACTCTAGTGATAGGTAATGACTTAACTTGCTAATAAAACTGGATTTTAGGGATCCACTATTAGTAAGCATTTTTGCAAAATAGAGTCTTGATTCTTGGTTAAGCCTTACATTGACTACCTTAAGCCAGCATATCCTTGAAAGTCTTTTACTTTAACGGGTAAGACTTGCGAAAGTACACTCCGTACTCAGGGTTTTCGAACCCATGTTGTTATAGGTGAGGAAACAACAGACTTTTGCTGTTTTTGCACTAAGGTGGTGCCCAAAGAAGAACCTCAGCAGTGAAGCCGCGGGAAGATGATGGTCTCCCACTTGAAAAACAATAAACTTTTATGCGGGAGGGGTTTTTGCCTCCCAAGTTTGTAATGATAATACTTATGCACTCATATACCCAGGTTTTGTAATAACTATAACACTCTCTCTATATTTTGATGAATGTAAATTAAGTTATTGTAAATTGCTTCCGCTTATTCGTTCCTCCGATGTGTTGTAATATCTGCGTGACGGGTGAAGCGCTCTTGGGCGAGGAAAAGGATACAGATACCGAACTTGTCGAGTGATTATGTGCATCTATAGGGTTGTCCAAGGTCCGTTGGACAAGGACAACTGTAGGTGGGCCTAATGACTTGGAAGGTTCTGTCACATCGCCCAAGAGTGCTTAACCCATCACGCAGACATTACACATCATCGGAGTAGAGAGTAAGCGGAAAAGATTACAATAACATAATTTACATTCATAAGAAAATATAGAAAGAGTAGTTATTACATATTCGGGTACTTGAGTGCATAAACTTATTATTACATCATTGGGAGGCAAAACACTCTCCCCAAATAAGTTTTAGTTTTCATCCTCCTGCTTGGGAACCACCTTGGAACAGAAATAGCAGAACTCAGTCGTTTCATCACCTACAACAACATGGGTTTGAAAACCCTGAGTATGGAGTGTACTTTCGCAAGTCTTACCCGTCAAGGAAAAGACTCTCAAGGATATGCTGGC
Source organism: Zea luxurians (assembly GCA_029449295.1). Taxonomy (NCBI): domain Eukaryota; kingdom Viridiplantae; phylum Streptophyta; class Magnoliopsida; order Poales; family Poaceae; genus Zea; species Zea luxurians. The sequence continues at coordinate 26,858 of JAOPSE010001924.1, forward strand.
CTTTGGGAATCAAGGTAAAGCTCAACAAGATTCAAAGACACTCTTTGCAGAAAAGCTTACTATGAGTGGATCCTTAAAAATCCATTTTTATTATCAGGTTAAGTAGTTACCTACATCTAGATTTCTTTCTATTCTAGATCAAGCACTTGGCCTATACTAGTCGTCTTTTATCAACCCTTCAGTTCACTTGATGCTACGTGTAAGTCAGCGACCAAGTCTTCATGTCCGAGAAGTAACGGCGATCTGAATCGATTAATACCCAGCTGGGGATCTCCAACCACACGACATATGTAGCACTCAACCCTTGCATATGTCAATTCGCCACCGGGTTTCTCAATACCAGAATGGGTTCATGCCAACCAAGAGCACAGATACACCACTGTCTAGCCTCTTGCCATGGAGGGTACATGCAACTCTCGCCATCTCTCCACTCCCATTGCATGGTGGCCTTTTTGGTATTGGTCCGAGGCAAAGCTTACCCATGATGAAGCATGTGGCCAGTTAAAATGCCCTCGATCATCAAGCCTACATCGGTTCGGTCCTTAAACGACTCAGACGGAGACACTACACCGAGACTCCCTTCTTGTTCAAGTCACCCGCCCGGTCTCGTCTTTATCATTTACAACCCAAAGTTTGGTACCTGGCAGAGGTACACCTTTTAGATGTTGAACCCATCATGACCACGATAGATTCACCATCATAATTCTTTTCTTTATAAAAATTCCCATCCAATGTGAAGCATCACCTTTTGTTTAAAAACAAAACATTTTATTTTCTAAAGCAAGGCTAAGCATCAGGAAACTTTAAATAAATTAGGTAACAAGGAATAGTAATCAGTTTTCCATGGAAGGGAATGCATCAATTGTTTAGCAAACAACTCCTATCACCTAATGCATCATATAAGGTGATAAGGATTTTAAAAAAACAAGGGAAGGGGTAATGCACCGGGGCTTGCCTTGTGTTGCATGAGGTTCAGGGTCCACTCCGTAGATGTCGAAGTAAAAGTTGTTCTCCGCTGGAGGATTTTCAGCCTGGGAGACAACCTCTTCTTCTACCACAGTTTCTTCCTCATGTTCTATACATGATAATACATGTACATGAATGTTTATGTGATGTCATGAATATGCAGTTACACAATAGAAACATACTAAGTTGTATCTTGAATACAACTTTCCTTCATGGTACAAACTAATCACTGGGGTTTCCTAATTTGGTATTCTATTAGTATTAAGTAATTTAACCCTAGGAGGCTAGTTATTGGGTTTTTGACCAAACAGTGTCCAAATCATTTCAAACTTCACCCAGGGTCTCCAATCATCATACTAAGCCTACCCAAAAGATTTTACAATTTTTGGAGTTACTAAATTATTTCTAAAATTCTAAAAGGCTTGGTTTGAGCATCCTTAAATGCTACAAAATTCTAGGTTTGGGATAAAAATATTCGAACTATTTTTATTAAATACTATGTGATTTTAGGAGTCTAGCAAAATTGGTCTCATAGTTGTTGCCCAATATACCAGCTTCAACTTTGTTATAGGGTTCTTGGTCGAATACTCACTGGATCATGCGTAATTCGGCCTCAAAGTTCATCAGAGTTCACTGACAGTCGAGTCTCAGCACCTGACCCGACTGACAGTCCAACTTCTAGTCCATTTTTCTCTAGTTTCTGTACAGTTCTAGGGCTCAATCCTTTAATCAAACTTGGACTACTATAGTAACTCTACAAATTTGTTGTAGTGACCCATGGCAAAATCACCATAGATCAAGAGATGTCAAGGCTTAAACTTGGCATGATATCACTGTTTTTAGAGTTAGACATATGGGTGCTTTTGGGACCTTTTTGCAATTTACTCCAATTTGTTCCACAAAACATGGAAATCCCCAAATATAAAAGTTGCTTAGTTTTTGTTACTCTAATACTTTGATATATGCACTTTGGTCCAAAAGTGCATAGGAATTGGAGTCACCACTTGTAACACCCTGATTTTGGGGGTATAAAATTTCTTTCTAATTATCACCCAAAATCATGTGTTACTCTTCTTTTTCTCACTCTAGGTTTTCTCTCTCTCTAGATTCTTTCTCCTTTTTTTCCTTTTGATTAGAAATAGCTTAAACTAGTGGAGGTTAATTATTTATTTTTGCCAAAACACTATGAGTCATGACATGTTGAATCATGCTGAGCTTAAAATATTCTTTGAAGTGTTGCACAAGTTTGAATTTATTTGAATTTGAAACCTAGTTTGAATTTGGATTTGAAAACTCTACATAAAAAGAAATGGAAAAGGAATTAGAAAATCCAGAGAAAAAGGAAAAGAGAAAGCAGCCCAGTCGGCCCACTAAGCCCAGCCAGGCCGCGCGCCAGCGCCGTCTGACAGGCGGACCTCGCCTGTCAGCGGCAATTCAACCTCGCGCGCGCCCTCCCTCTCTCGCTCGCTGCCCAGTGGGGCCAACCTGTCGGCGCCAGTTTTCTTCACTCGCGCGCTCCCTCTCTCTCTCTCTCTATCTCGCGGGCCCAGATCACAAGTCACCGAGTCGTTGCCCCGCGCACCCCTTTCTTCTCTCTTTGCGTCGTGGGCCTGCCCTGTCAGTTCCGCCCCCTCCACGCTCGCCGTGGACCGGCGCGTGCGCACTCATGCACGTCGCCGGATTTCTCGGCCATGACGCCCGCCCACGCGCCCGGCTCCCTTCTTAGAGCCCCGCCAGTGCCCCGCGCACACCCCTCACCTCATTTCGCTCATCTTCACCCTCTCGCGCGCTCTGTCCTCGCCGCCAGCCACCGCCGGAGACCCACGCTCGCGTTCCCGGCTATCCTGCTCGTCGGAGACCGCTCCAAGCCTCCTCGAGCTCTGCCCCGAGGTGAGACACCCGTCCTCGTGCCCAATTTCCCCTATTGCGCCCTGTGTTCGGCCAATTTCGCCTTCGCCGGTGCTCGGCCGCGGCGGTCCACCGTGCTCGCGCGGTGGCCGGCCGATTTAGCTCGGTCTAGTCCTCCGGAGTAGGTTCCTTTGTCACCCCTGCCTCTGCTGAAGCTAGCCCAGGCCTTAGCGCGCCTTAAGTCCCCTCCCAGTGGCCGGAATGGCTCACCGGAGTTGCTCTTGCCCACTCGAGGCCTTCTCACCGCCGTTCTACCCTCTCTACCTGTGGATTCATGGCCTCTTCCCCGCCATTGAGATCGCCATGGAGCCGTCTCCCTCTCTGCCCAACTTCGGCAACCTCGTAGCTCACGCCTGCCTCAACTCCAGCGACCTCACCGCGGCGGAGAGGAGCGGCGCCGCCCGCAGCCATTCAACCCCCCCGGTCTGATCCCCTCCGTCCGATCCTGATCACATGGCCCAGACCGCGGGTACCGCTTCGCGCATTCAACCCCCCGCCCCAGGTCTGATCCCCTCCGTCCGATCCTGATCGCACGGCCGGACCGCGGGTACTGCTTCGCGCATTCAACCCCCCCCGGTCTGATCCCCTCCATCCAATCCTGATCACACAGCCCGGACCGCGGGTACCGCTTCGCGCACGCGCGGCCTGACTCCCTGGCCCGCCTGTCAGCGCCCAAACCCTCTAGCGCTGGGCCCGCTCAGTCAGCGCGCTCTCCCCCTCTGTCGCTGACACTCCCTGGCCCGCCGGTCAGCGCTCGCCCGCTCCCGCGGCGCCCTCGGCCGTAGATCTAATCTCAGCTGTTGGTTTTAGATCTGACGGTTAGATTCACCCGGTACCCCTTCGCGCGGTAGTTTTCTTAAAGAGACCCTCGGTTTATTAGAAATCAACCCGCCGTCCCTGGTTTTCGCGCGCAGACCCCTATAATCTTGCAGATTTAGCCCTGGACTTTTAAATATTCACAGAATTAGAGCTAATTTCATATTTTGAATTTCCAAACTTGTTTATTTCATAACTTTTGCATATGAACTCCAAATTTAGTGATTCAAATTGCAAAATGTTCATAGGATTATTCTCTGTTTAAATAAAATAGTTTCACTTACTGTCTGCACATTCTAATTTTTATGGTTGAATATAAACTAATGTAGATGTAGTTTTATTTATTTAATAAAATAAATAAAAGGAGAACCTTAGAGATTTAAACTTGTTTAAGCTTGTGAGATTAATAATATGTATTACATAAGTTCATCTCTGTCCTAAATTTTAGGTCACAATAAAATAAGTTAATCTATGATTATGTACTTGGAAATAACACTTAGGGGAAATAGTAATCTATTTTCAAATAAAGTTAATGCATGTTATAGGTTATGTATAATTTGAATTCATTATCCCTTAGGTAGTTTTGTGTCTTTTTAAGATGTGATCCAATGTTTGTATTTGTATGGTATAATGTTCTTATGCATATATGTGTTTCCTTGCATGTGTCTATTCGTCTTCGCTTCGCGTTGCGATTAGAGTGCGATCCACCTCCAAGCTTCAAGGAATCGATGATCAAGCTTCGACAACCAAGTGATCAAGCTCTTCGAGTTCTACGAAATTGAAGACCCTGAGCATCTGTTTGGTGAAGGCAAGTGTCCTCTGACCCATTACGTCCTATTTACTTTATAAATCACCATCCCACATTACTCAATTGAAAACCTAAGGATTGACTAGCTTTGTATTTACCTTGTCCTTGATTACCTTTTGGGTTATTATGGTTAGCTTCATGCTATTGCTTTACTTTAATCAATGAACATGATGTGATTACTTATGATACGATGATGTTATCCCGATGATGGTCCTGTGATACTTTAGGGGACTCGGGCTATTTCCTGAGTGCCTCTCCGTAAGGACCTGTTCGGGGAGCGACACCCCGGGAAAATAGTGCAACCATGAGGGTGGTATGGGACGCCGTTGGCCAAGTAATTAGGGAAGTCTTATGTTGGGTGCTGGTTTTTGGTCATTGGGAAACAGAGGCATCTGTTATGGCTCCTATATTCTCGCTCAGGGATATGGGTACGGGCATTGTCCCACGACTTTTTCCTGAGGGCAGAGGTATAGGTTTTGGGACGTCAGATGGACTTTATGCAATGGTCATTTCCAACATTCGCATAGTGAGGACCCTAGGGAAAAGCCACGTAGTGAGACCCTACCAGTTCACCTTGGAAGTGATCAATGGGGAGTCACGATCCTCGGGCAGAAAGGGAATCACGGCTCATGGGTAAAGTGTGCAACCTCTGTAGAGTGTTACGAAACTGATATATCAGCTGTGCTCACGGTTAAGAGCGGCCTTGGGATCCTCTTTGATTAGAGATACGGATGATATGAGATTCAATGGCTCTACTGATGGTTTTGGTTCGATGATGATAATGATGTTCCTCGATGAGGAAATGATTCACGGGTTGGTTATTGCTAAAACTTGGCTTCCATTAATAATAAATATCTGACCAACTAAAAGCAACTGCTTGAGCTTAACCCCACATAAAGCTAGTCCACCTCAGCTAAACGGGACATTTGCTGAGTATGTTGATGTGTACTCACCCTTGCTTTCACAAAACACCAGGTTGCCTTTGGTGCAATCTATGCTCAGGTAAAGAAGAAGGCGCCGAGGTGGATCTCTAGGAGTTCCAGGACTTCGACGAGTTCAAGGATTAGGCTAGCAATCTCCCCTGGTCAGCTGCCTGTGGTGGGTTTGTTTACGTTGGCTACGTTTCGATTCTGTGTACTTTGATTTATATTATGTAAATGCCTCTAGTCTTAATATTAATTATTCTTTATTATTATTCGAAGCATTGTGCTATGATGAGTCATTTATGTAATCGCTGTGTACGTGAATTTCTGATCCTGGCACGTACATGGTTCACATTCGGTTTACCTTCAAAACCGGGTGTGACATAAGTGGTATCAGAGCCGTGCTGACTGTAGGACCGCTGACCTAGAGTAGCATTGGCTATTTTAAGGACTTATTGATTATTACTTCACCTCATCCTTGATTCTGCTTCAAAATATTAGTCACCTCGACTAATTATATGTTGTGCTCCTATATGCCCCCTTGCCAAAAGTATTTTATTCTATTATGGTCTAACCTTTCTCAATCTACTAGATCTAATCTTACTCTTGTGCTTGCGACATCTTTGTAGGTGCCCCCTGACCATAACTTTGTTGTCTTTCGGGATTCTTTCCTTTTCTATCGTTAAATTCCTAATTGTTTGACCATCTCTATTCTCTTGTAATTGACATGCTCGTATCCGTAGATTCCTCCATACTCTCGTTTCGAATACTTACCTCTGAATTTCTACGGCCTACTCAAACAATTCAGTTTATATATCCATGATCTTCGTGTCTTTTGAGATCCATTCCTATTCTGTTGTTAAGTCATTATCTTTCAACAATTTATATTCCCTTGGTATTAGTATGCTCGTGTTCTTGGAGTCTTGCATACTCTCATGTTTTTATGTATGCTTATCTTCATACCCCAGTGTCTGTTTAAGACATTTTAGTTAACATGCCCTTTATCACACTTGTTTCTTAATGATCCATGAGCGGTCATTTTGTTTTGCACATCCTTGGTGATCTTTTTGTTTCCTTGTAACTTCCTTGGGTAATGAATTTTTACTTCAACCCTTCTGATGGAACCATACCTATCTTACCCTTGATTACTCTCTCCACTTCGCCACTTCACGAGTCTTGCCTTAACTCTATCCTTGGTTATGCTTTCCACGATTATCTTCTTTACCCTTGTCACCTCTATATCTTACCTTGATGCTTATGTTATACCTATCCTTTAAAACCTTCTCTCTTCCATCTCAATTTTATAGTTGTATTTTACCTATTTTCCCTTGGTCGTATCATCTTCCTTGCTGCTTGCGAGTTTTTAACTCCATCCTTTGTTGTGCTCCTGTTGGGTACTACCTCTACCTTTCTCATCTCCTGATCCTACCTTGGTAACTACATTATGTCCGTTCTCTAAAATCTCCAAAATCCTATCCTAGTTTGAGAGCGGTGTTTTACTTACCTCACCCTTGGCTATATCCTCTTCTTCACCACTGTAAGCTTGGGCTAACTCCATTATTTGTTGTAATTTTGCCACTGTTGGGGACTTGTTCTCAAATGCTATGAATTAAGAACAAGGCAACAAAAAAATGTTAAATGTTAATGTCCTTCGTCCTTCGAAGCATTATTTTCCTTAGGATATAATGATCTTCGGACAAAGGTCATGAAGGACATACCTTCATAAACACGACATGTATAATCAAAGGATGAAGGTTATGAAACATAAGACAACAACATAAATAATTACATGGTATTGAAATATGAACATTTATTGTTAAATAATCATGAATGTATGAAAATTATATTAAACTACATTTGTACCTTGAGCTTGACAGAAAACGAAGATACAAATGAGATGCGAAAAAACGTGAACAGTATGGGGGTACTGTTTACCTATTTATAGGCACAGGGCGCAGCCTGTGTGGATTTACATTCATGTCCTCTACAAATGATTACAATTATCACACAATTTATCATGGGCCGATTGGTCATCTCATCTTTAAGTCGGTGCATTTTGAAATATACTACGAAGCTCCCTAACTGGTAGCTTTGGCATTGTTCCTATTCTGGCCTTCCGAAGGTGTTTCTTCTCACAGGACCTTCGGCGACGAAGCAGACCCCCAACAGTAGCCCCTTCACGGTGCCAGATTGTTTTTCATAATGAGCTCGACCCGTGAAAAATTCTTTTATGCTTCGGAATGCCGAAGGTCCGAAAAACACCTTCCCTGAGCTCGTTGCCGAGAAACGATTTAAATATTCCGAGTGTAAGGCGATCCCACCATACGACGGGTACACTCGATCTGGTGATTCGTCTCCTCGCGCAGTATGGTCCACCGTTTAGTGGGTGCGGGTGGCTATTCAGCGGGTGCGATCGTCTTGTCGATCTACCTTCCCAGCTATAGCAATATATATACAGACAGGTAGGTGTGAAGTTACCACAGCATTTACTACTATTGCACTGTTGTGCTGCCGAAAAATTTGTCCACAGCCGAAGCTTATTCACTGTATTCCAAATCAAAGCTTCGTCACAAGAGGGAGCTTCAGCAAAGATAAAAAGTATTCAACTTCGTTAAAACGCAAGAAATTCAGCATCAAATGGCCAGGGTCCATTCAACAGCTAGGGTTACATGCGAGGAAGAGGAGACCGAAGCTGCTGAAACCGCCCCGACCTCCGAAGTAATGAGGCAGTCGGGACTGGTTGTGCCAGAGGGTACTGCTGACGAAGATGCACCTGCTGTCGAAGCTGAGCAGGCAGATATTGAAGAAGGTGAGGCAGACGAGGAAGATATAGATTATTCCGCCGTGCCATCTAAGCCCAGCCACTTGGATTTTGGGAAGTCGACTGTCTCCGAAGCTGATATGCCGATGATGACAAAACTAGGCTACTTCGGGGAAGCCGAGAAGAAGCTAATTCGCTTTGGCGGGGAAGAGACCACTCCGAAGCCAGAAAACGATGAGGTGGTAGTCTTCAGAAGCTTCTTTAAAGAAGGATTAAGGTTTCCTCTGCATGGGATGATTGCAGATGTTTTGGAAAATTTCGAATCTTATCTACATCAGCTGACTCCTAACGCTATCGTTAGGCTCAGCGTTTTTATCTGGGCTCTCCGAAGTCAAGGAGCGGAGCCGCTTGCCGAAGCCTTCTATCAGGTACATGAACTTCACTATCAGACGAAGGCTAGAGAAGATGGACTGCACGAGAAATTCGGCTGCTAGAATTTTGCTTATCGCAAAGACATGAAGACACTGGTGGTTAGCTACCGCACTAAATGGCCGACCGGTTGGAAAACTGAATGGTTTTATGTTAAGATTGATGAAAAAAAGGAGAAGCTAGTTCAGAGCCCGCTGGAGCTAACCTTCGGGTTGACTAGGCCTCAGTGCAACATGACGCCGGGAACATCATGTCCAGATGCTGTGGGCGAATTTAGAGTTGTGTCTGAGCATATTGGTACTAGGGATTTAGTTCAGGAATACTTAGCCAATAGGGTATTCCCAACGTTAAAGGAATGCGGTATGCCGAAGCTTAAAGCAGAGAAGAAAAAAAATGAACTCGTTTGGTTGCCCTATCATTTTAAGTTCAAGAAACACTTCAAAGAACCCTGCCAGGAATGGTTGGATACAATTGAAGTTATGTGCAATGAAATCTTGGGCAATTATACGAAAGAAGAAGATCAACTGATGACACACTAGTGGAGATCTTATCATCGATGACGTTCGTATTGCATCACTGCATGTGTATATATCGTCACAGATAAAGGTTTGTGACGAATTTGTGACGAGTTCGATTTGGTCATAGGGGTCGCGTCACATTTGTTGTGTTGTGACGGACTACCCAGTTTCGTCATCGATGTGTATACATTTTGTGACGAAAGCCGCGTTGTCATGGAAGTGAATTCATTCTATGACGATCAGTTGTGGTCATAGAGGAAGGCACTTTTCCGTCATAATTCGTCGTCTGCCCGAGCAAACTGACAGCGTTGTTAACGCCGTTTGGTTTCTGTGACGGTACGGTATCGTCACAGATAGAGCCGTTGTTTGGTCATTAACAGCCGTTTGGAAGGTGCTGATGCGTATGACGTCAGCGCTGACGTGGCAGCTGACGTCAGCGCTGACGTGGCAGCTGACGTCAACGCTGACGTGGCTAGTACAGTGGCAGCTGACGTGGCATATGTTTTATTATATGCCACCAGTTTGGTCACAGATGTGCAGAGAATAATTTAATTGGAAATTGCAAAATATACTAGAACAGAGGAATGAGCACACAATTCCATATTCCATAGATGAATACAACTAGTATTCCAGTGCGCATACAAACTAAGTGGACAACACTAAACTCAGTTCACAGCATCACCACTTGACTTCACATTTCAGTTGAGTTTGCACAAACATAACAGCATATAATCAAAAGTTGACACCCACGAGCAACTAGAGTTTTTGGGTACCCTCATGTCAAAGAACAGGCCAAAAACAGCAGCTCTGACTAGCAGCCCTCATGTCGAAGAAGAGTTACCATGCAAGGACAAGAGCTTCTTGATGAGCACATTGGTCTCCTCCATCTCCTTGTTGTTCTTCTCTGTTATCTTCTTGTACTCCTCCAACTCCCTTTGTGTCCTCGCCTGCTGTTCCTCAGCTTCTTCACATTTCTTCCTGAGCTGGTCGAGTTCACCTTGAACAGCAGCCGTCGCTTCAGCTGCAAGTTGTTCCCGAAGCTCACTATGATTTGATGATGATGCCTTGGAGGTTGCCGATGTTTTGATGCCGACGCTTTTCAGGAATTGGTGTGAGCTGCTCTGGGACAGCACCTTCGACACAAGGTGCACACTGGATGCTGGCATCTCACCTTCAGCAACAGGTTTAGCCCTCAAAGCCTCCATATGAGACTGAAATATCATGGACAGAAACAGTAACATGTTAATGCTAATGAGCAACAGCAAGATGCTGACAATAATGTGAAAACAGTGACTTTCATTTCTAGTGCACATTATAGCAGATTATAGCAGTTACAAATTATAGCCTACAAGACATTAACAAAGACTATGAAAAATAGACTGACAGACTCTAAAAGCGATACATTTGATGGCAAATTATAGCAGATTATAGCAGTTACAAATTATAGCAGATTTGCTTAAAAGCTATACATTTGATGGCAAATTAAAAGCTATACATTTGAAAGACTCTATAAATAGACTATGAAAAATAATGTGAAAACAGTTACAAATTATAGCAGATTTGCTTAACAAAGACTCTAAAACCTATACATTTCTAGTGCACGGGTCCTACAAAAAATAGACTATGATATTTACTTTCATTTCAGAAATTTGATGGCAGACAAATGGCAGACAAAATAGACTATGATCTGAACTCCCCTGGGATGGGACAGGCGATCTCACTCATCGATCTCACTCCCCTTCGTTCCATCGACCCACAGCCAGCCTCCCTCATATGATCTCATAAAAATTACACTAAATAAAGCAAACAAAAGAACTTACAAGTGCTTCTCTTGCCGGTTCACTCAGGCCACGTTTGGAGCTGGTATGACAGGTCTTAAAGGCGTCCACCGCATCTAGTTCTTCAGTCTGATCTAAGCTGGGTTCTTCTCGGTTTCTCTTCTGCTTCTGTTTCGTGGATAAACAATCACAGCGAAGTTTGCTCATATCAAATGCAATAGAAGTTGAGTGCAAAAGTGCAGGTAGTAGTACAAGGTAATAGTTACTTACATATGCATGTAAGTGTGCCACATAGCAGCGAGAACCCGTAGCCTGATGAAACTTGACTTGACTGCGGTTCTGCTTGTTCTTTTCACTTATTTCCTACAAGAGAATGAACATGTCAGATTAGATCATAGGTTCAATATGCGAAGATCCTTTGCAAACGTATAGTGAAAGAACAATATATGACAAGATACCCATACCATGTTCTTTGGATCAGACCACTTTGCAACTAATGCCCTCCACTGTTCATCAGTCATATAAGATACAGGAGAAGTTGTGCTAATCTCATTTGCAGGTACACCATTGAAGTATTTCTGCTTGAGCCGATAACGCTGGTTTTTTACCGCAGAGCGTAGCATATCGGTGCAAGCTTCCTTTGTTGCCTTGTCCTCAGTGTTAACGGACAAGCGCCCCTATGCATATGACAATTCCATAGTTAGTCAATTCAGGTTAAGCAGTATACAAGTGAACCATAGAATCAGTAATGCACTTACATTTAGCTGTGACACAAAGCTGTTGTAGTATTTCTGGTCGTCCTTGTAATCTTTCCAACGAGTTAGGATAGGCATGGTTTCCCGAATAATGATGCCAGCCTCTGATGCAAACTTGGCAGCTTGAACAGGTTCATGTGGCCTTTTTTTGCCTTCCTCAACAGCTATGGGCAGTCTCCTTTGCATAACTTTAGTCATCCTATCCAGTTGTTTTCCCTTGGTTGCTGCCCTGGGTCTCCTTGGTGCTCGCTGTGTAGGAGCTACAAAATATAATTCGCTTTTATTGAATAATGAAATTGTTTTGTTTCATGCAAATCAGAAAAGAGATGCCTTATTTGACTGAAAAAATAGAACTTGCCTTCAGTTTCTTCATCTCTAGCTACATTGGCTTGAGCATCACCTGTACTGTCATGAGCAGCAGATGCCATGTCTTCCTCTTCAGCTCTGCTGAAATGATCAGCAAGTCCAGGTGTAGTACGATTGTTGCCTTCAGCATCACCTGTACTGTCATGAGCAGCAGATGCCATGGCTTCCTCTGCAGCTCTGCTGAAATGATCAGCAAGTCCAGGTGTAGTAGGGCTGTTTGGTATGTGATCATTTCCATCTGTTGGTTCCTGTACATTGTGGCCATCTGTCTCTGTAGAGTGAAGCCTTTTTGAAGATTGCTCCTCTGGTTGTGCACCTGCCCTCACTCTCTTGCTGAACCTAATGCCTGGAGCCATGTTGGGGTCTATCTTCTTGTTTGAAGCAAGGGTTGTGTTTCTACCTCTTCTAGGATACTGTCCACAAAAAAATAGTCATGTGCATTTAAAAGCAAGACCATATATTAATTAAGAGGTATGAAATAAAGAAGATGAATCTAAAAGCATGAGCATATATTAAACACCAGATTAAAAACATTGAAATGCAATGCAACTATTTGGCATCCACTACTTTGAAGATAGAAGGAGCACCTTCATTGCCAGGGGTTTTGGCTGATCATAATATTCACTGTCATCATCAGTATCTCCTTGATCATCATCGTCAAGGAGATAGAAAGAGACATATGAATCCGAATCTGAACTATTATTTATCTTGTTTGCTGCATGTTTCCCCTTTGTTGATGCAGATGGTGAGACAGAATTATTTAGAACAGAAGTATATTTGTTCAGACCCAAATCTTGCATCTTCTTTATATTCTCCTTCACTTGTTTATCCCATCTTCTCTCATAAGCAGTTTGCTCATGTTGAACTACTTGCAAGATAGATAAGAACAAGCATACTGTGTGTATTAGATAATGTAAAGGATTTTACTAAAAGCTAAGAGGTACTACTATTTGCAGGGAAGGATTTGACTAAAAGCAAATTGATAAGATGTGTAGATTCAGTCATTATGAAGCTTGGTTATGATTGTGCAAGTTCATAATTGTGGTTGCACTATAACTGTAGTGTTTCCCCTGTTTGGTTGTGGAAATCTTTATGCACGCTTAAACAATGTTCAAAGTACTAGCTAGTACATTGATTAGGCGATGTAGATTTACACAAGCTGATGAACAAAAAAAGTGAAGATATTCTCATCTCTTTCTACCAGCAAGGTTCAAGAAAGCACTAAGCACTGAGCGAGCGGTATGGTGGTGAAAATGCTTAAGCGTGATTAATTGTGCTTAATCATTTTTGTTAAAAAGAGAAAAAAAAATACATGATATTGGGCCACCCTGCAGCAGCCCTTAACCCCCACCTCCTCTCTTCATGAGTCTGCAGCCCACTAGGCCCACCTGCCAGGAGGCTCAACGCAAAACCCCTCTCCCGTGATGACCTAGTACTCTGCTGCCTCCTTCCACGCCCCGCGCCGCCGCCCTGTGCTCTCCGCCTCCCTCTCCCGAAGCCTATCCTCCTCTGTGTCGTACGCTCTCCGGCTCCCTCTCCCGAAGCCTCTCCTCCCTCGTGCGATCTTCACCTCTACCGCGAAGCCGCTCCGCCTCTCTCTCACCAATCTGCTGCCTGCAGCCATCGTAGGTCCGTCCGCTCTCTCTCTCGTCGATCCGTCGATTTGCTGCCTGCTGGATTGACCCCGGAGGTGTTCCTCCTCTTCCTCTCCCTCCTCTTCTCCCTTAAACATGCCGAATGGGCACGATTAAGCAGGGCCAGCGCTTAATTGCCCGCTTAGTAGGTAAGCGATGCGTTGACCCTCTACTCAGCGCTTAACCGCGCCTAATCGCACGCCTAATCGCGCTTTCTTGAACCTTGTCTACCAGTACTAGAAACATAAGTTCTCTACTAAAACATGGATGTGACTGCATATAACACAATGTAAGGAACCAAACACAACTGTATCAGTGCACAATGATTACATAAATCAATTTACAATATCTCTGATAACAATGAATGAATAATTAAACTAAATCTAGCGATGGTTAGGGTTTAGGGGTTGGACCTTTCTGACTTTTGTGCCTCCTTTTGTTCACCATCAAGGTCGTCTGCGATGACCCAAATCCAGCGATGTTAGGGTTTAGGGGTTAGCGAGAGCAATGTGGATGGGGCGTGTTAGGTGGAAGGGGCGAGAGAAATGCGGATGGCAATGAGATAGAGCGGGATGCGATGAGTGAAGTCGGCAACGACGCAGCTCATCGACGCGATGAGAGGTAAGGGGGCGACGGTGAGGTACCTGGTCGAGGGGGCAGGTCGTCGACGGCGGATGTGTCCCAGCGGCGGCGGTGAGGTACCTGGTCGAGGGGGCAGGTCGTCGACAGCCGTCGTGTCCCGTCGGCGGCGATTAGGTTTGGAGAAGTGGGGGAGAAAGAAGAGTGGGGGAGAAATAAGAGGAGTGCGGGAGATAGAGGATGAGAGCGGAGTCTGTTTTAGTGACGACGGCGAAAATGTTTTTGGCGCCCAATGTGTTTGGCAATGTGGAGTCTAATGCGTTTAAGTATACTAGCGCTGGGTATATATTGAAAACATGTGCATAGCTCAATGGTTTGACCTGCTAACTATAAGACCGAGCTCCTAGGTTCAAGCGCTTGCAAGGAGACTTTTTTTGTGTTTTGCCTACCATTTTATATTAATTCTTTGTTTTGTATTTATCTCTATGTTTTTTTGCAATTATCTATTCATGGACACATTAGTTTGGTTTATGATCATGTTATAATATTTTGAAATATTTTTGACATAGTGGTACTATACATCTCTCACTTGCAATAGCATCTCTCACTTAGTAATTAGCCTTATATGAGAGATGTATGCCTTTCTTAGGATGTGTGTCACCACTTTGTCCGAATGAGTTGAAACTATTTTGTCAACATTGTACACCAAAATGAATGGTCCATGCAAGTTTTTAGATTTTTCTAGCTAGGTTATGGTATTGTAACAAATATCTTTACGAAATACAACAAATAATTACAGTAATTAGTAAACTAGGTCTGAAAAATGCATAACTGCACACAACATCATAGGTTGGTTCAATAAACATGCCATTAAAGTTTAAAATGGTTTGGAGAAAGTGGTAGTATAGATCCATCATAAGCATGAACATCTCTCACTTAGTAATTAGCCTTATATGAGAGATGTATGCCTTTCTTAGGATGTGTGTCACCACTTTGTCCGAATGAGTTGAAACTATTTTGTCAACATTGTACACCAAAATGAATGGTCCATGCAAGTTTTTAGATTTTTCTAGCTAGGTTATGGTATTGTAACAAATATCTTTACGAAATACAACAAATAATTACAGTAATTAGTAAACTAGGTCTGAAAAATGCATAACTGCACACAACATCATAGGTTGGTTCAATAAACATGCCATTAAAGTTTAAAATGGTTTGGAGAAAGTGGTAGTATAGATCCATCATAAGCATGAACATCTCTCAATTAGTAATTAGCCTTATATGAGAGATGTATGCCTTTCTTAGGATGTGTGTCACCACTTTGTCCGAATGAGTTGAAACTATTTTGTCAACATTGTACACCAAAATGAATGGTCCATGCAAGTTTTTAGATTTTTCTAGCTAGGTTATGGTATTGTAACAAATATCTTTACGAAATACAACAAATAATTACAGTAATTAGTAAACTAGGTCTGAGAAATGCATAACTGCACACAACATCATAGGTTGGTTCAATAAACATGCCATTAAAGTTTAAAATGATTTGGAGAAAGTGGTAGTATAGATCCATCACAAGCATGAACATGTCTCACTTAGTAATTAGCCTTATATGAGGGCTGTATGCATTTTTGTAGGATGTATGTCACCACTTTGTCAGAACAAATTGCATTTTTTTGTCAACATTGTACACCAAAATGAAGTGTACATGCAAGTTTCTAGATTTTTCTAGCTACCTAAGGTTTTTTAGCACTTATTCTTTAGTAAAATAACAAATACTTACATTAATAGTTAAACTAGTTCTAAAAATTGCACCGGCACAAAACATCATGGTACACCTCCATCAACACCCCAAAAAAAGGTTGAAATGATTTGGAGAAACTGGTGCTATACATGTAAATAAATAAAAGAAAAATTCAAAAATGATTGAAAAATGTAAACAAAACCAAAAAAACCTTCCTATCCCAAAGCTCGAACACAAGACACCAGGGTTCACAGTAGCAAGGAGTTACCATTGGACTAGTCACGATTGTTCATTAGTAACAGAGCGCAGTTATATTTAAGCATAAACTGTTCTCTGTCCAGGATGTAACCGAGCGCCCAGTTCAGAGTTCTGAATGCCCAGTTCAGAGTCTGCATTTTCAGATTGTTCAGTTCAGAGTAAACTCTGCTGCCCAGTTCAGATTGTAAACTCTGCCCAGTCCAAAGTTCAAAGTTGTCCAGTCCAAAGTTCAAAGTTCAGATTCAAAACTAGCTCAGTTCTCTGAGATATAACCAGCTCAGATTTGTTGGTTATCTATTTGTTCAAAGTTCAGATTCAAATCCACAAAACCAGCTCAGATTTGTTGGTTATCTATTTGTTCAAAGTTCAGATTCAAATCCACAAAACCAGCTCAGATTTGTTGGTTATCTATTTGTTCAAAGTTCAGTTCTCTGAGATATATAGCTCAGTCCAAAGTTCAAAGTTCAGTTCTGAATGCCCAGTTCAGATTCTAAACTGCCCAGATGGTCATTTCATTTTCAGAGTTCTGCATTTTCAGTTTTCTGTTTTCATTTCTAGCAGATGGTCATTTCATTTTTCAGATTTTCAGATGGTCATTTTTCAGATTTTCATATGGTCCGTTTTGACAATAAACCCAGCTTAGATTAAAACCCAGCTTAAATTTTGACAATAAATTAAAACTTGCTTAGATCACATGAACTGAAAATTGTTTCCCATAAACCCAGCTTAGATCACATGAACTGAAAATTTTCAGATGTTCAGTTCTGAAAATACAGAAAATATAGAATACACATTCAGTTCACCACAAGTTCAGTTCACCCCAAATTCAGTATTTCAGACACACATTCAGTTCTGAAAATACAGAAAATACATTGTATCATCTAAACATGAACTGAATTTCAGACACACATTCAGTATGCTGTACTAATCTGAACTGAACATTTCCTAAATCAACTATCAATACTAGAAATCCTCATCTTCATCTTCTATGGACATGTCATCATTGTTGTCGTCGCCACCATCATTAAAATATTGAAACATTGTATCATCTTCCTCCTCATCCTCACTATCTTCAAGAATAATAGCAGCTTCCTTCTTTTTTCTTATTAGTTCCTCTAAATTGCCTTCAATTAGACTGGCTTCTCCACCTTCAACATTGTGCAGAACCTGATTATCATCACCTTCTTGCACTATATGCTCTGTATCAGAACAATAATCATCCTGATGCACATCATTACTGCCCTCATATTTTTCAGCCACATCATAAATATTCCTATGTTCAAATTTCTGCACAACTCGGAAATCTTTACATTGTGGAGTTGTGTCTTGCAGGTAAAATATCTTTTTCGCTTGGTCTGCCAAGATAAAAGGATCGGACTTGTACCAAAATGACTGCACATTGATGGATTTGAAATGGCTGTCATCTCGAATGCCCACAGTCTTTCCTACTTGGTTGTACCAATCGCATCGAAATACAACCACCGACCGACGAACTTGATAATTCGAGTTATATTGTAACTCAATTACCTCTTTAAGGACACCATAAAAATCTATGTTCTCCCCATTATGTTCACCTTCAGTCATTACACCACTATTTTGTGTCTGCATGAACTTCTCATGATCCACTGTGCTAAACCGCACTCCATTAATCTTGCAAGCTGTACTAGTCTTAACTCGCCGAGCTGGGCCACATGACAGTGCCCACAGTCCTTCGCTAACCAATTCTGGATTCTCATTACGCTTCTTCTCAACCTGTTGCAACAAAATTACTCAGCTGAGCAATTACATATGCATACCCAAAACTTTAGTAAACCTATAACATAAAAGTTTAGTGACTTACATGGGACATAAACCACTTTGCAAATCCTTGTTGAACCATTCGATCAACATCATTTGGACGTGCACCTTGCTGCGATAGCTCCTCCCTGTACAGACTGCATGGCATACTTTATTCATAAGCATATTTTCAAATTTGATAAACATAACATAAATTATGTAGCACATACCAAACTAACTTACGTCAAATATTCCTGTACTTCATCAGCATTATGTAGCACATACCAAACTAACTTATTCATGATAGCATCATCAATGTACTCAGTCTTAGTAGCTCCAACAAGAGTAGCACCATGCTTAAAAACAGACATGTCATTAGGCAATGGCATCTCTGTACCACTATCATCATCCTGGTTAAATCTAGTGTAAACATCCTTCATGTACCTAGAACAAAATGTTAAGGTATCACTTGCCATATATGCCTCAGCAATTGATCCTTCCGGCCTAGCCCTGTTCCTTACAAAATTTTTCAAAGTGCCTAGTCGCCTTTCTATTGGGTACATCCATCCATACTGAACAGGTCCTCTAAGCATTGCCTCATCGGGAAGATGGACACTCAAGTGCACCATGACATCAAAGAAGGCAGGTGGAAAGATTTTCTCAAGCTTGCATAGGATCAATGGAATATCTCCTTTTAGCCGTTGCACAACATCTATCCGTAGATTTCTACTACATAGTTCCCTGAAGAAGGTCCCCAGCTCTGCAATTGCTTCATATACATCCTTCCTCACCAGTCCTCTAAGGCCAGCGGCTATGATTCTCTGTAGGAGTATGTGGCAAGAATGTGTTTTCAGTTTTCCAACCACCTTTGAACCATCTTCACTTATGTATCTTGCTAGGTTATCCGCAAATCCATCAGGAAACTTGATACCTTTGAGGAACTTGCAAAACTCGACTTTCTGATCCTTCCCCAACACATATGGAGCAGGTGGAGCCCTGCAGGCCGAGTTGCCATCTTGTTGCAAGTGCAGTTCAGGTCTTATGCCCATATCATACAAATCTAGCCTTGCATTATGTGTGTCCTTGGACTTGCCTGGTATACAAAGTAGTGTGCAAAGAATATTTTCACATACAATTTTCTCTATGTGCATCACATCGAGATTATGTGGAAGCATCAACTCTTTCCAATATGGCAATTGCCACAACCCAGATTTCCGGCTATAAATCTTTGGACCGTCACTACTACGCTTCCTTTTATTTCCAGTAATGTCAGCCTGCTTCCCTGGCCTGACATCTTTCACCTTCTCTAGCTCTTGTAGGACCTCATCCACAGTGAACCGGCCAGGCACAACTTTGTTTTCACGCTTACCATTGAAATCCAAGCTATTCCGCCATGAATGTGTCCTTTTAAGGTAACGACGATGTCCAATGTAGCATAACTTGTTCCTTATTGCCATAGACAACGGATTCTTGTCGCAATAAATACATGCATAATACCCTTTTGTTGTTCGCCCAGATAACGTGGCCAGCGCTGGATAATCATGTATACACCATAGTACAGCAGCACGAAGGTCGAACTTCCTACCAGTACATGCATCATAGGTCTTGACACCCTTCCATAGCTTCAGCAGTTCTTCAATTAGGGGCTCAAGGAACAAATCAAAATCCTTTCCTGGACATCTTGGACCTGGGATGAGTAAAGACATAAAGCAGTTTGTTGGATTCACGCATTCCCATGGTGGGAGATTAAGCGGTGTCACAAGCACTGGCCACATACTGTACTGGGTACTCATGTTGCCAAATGGATTGAATCCATCGGTAGCTAAGGCTAGCCTCAGGTTCCTCGGATCATTTGCAAAACCTGGGTACTTTCGGTCAAAGTCCTTCCACGCTTCCCCATCAGCTGGATGGCTCATCACATTGGCGACTGGCTTCCTCACTTTCTTGTGCCATTGTGTTTCCTCTGAAGTTTGTTTTGAAGCAAAAATTCTTTTCAACCTTGGCAACAGTGGAAAATGCCTCAAAACCTTATGTGGAACCCACTTCGAACCAGTTTCATCTTTCCATCTAGACTCCGTGCATACTGGGCACTCATTCAATTTAGCATTAACATTCCGAAACAACACACAATTGTTCTTGCACACATGGATGTTTTCGTATCCAAGGCCCAATTCTTTAAGATATTTCATGGCCTCATTATATGATTTTGGCAACTCACTGTTAGGGTATCCATCGGACATCAGCTTCATCATTGCTGAAAATGCTGTATTGCTGATTCGATAACGAGACTTCATATACAACATCCTCACCATAAAAGAAAATTTTGAATGGCTAGAACCCGGACTAAGTGCCTTCTTTGAATCTCCAAGAACTCCTGCAAATCTTGGCTCTTCTCCATCAGCCTCTGCCGCTGCAAACAGTTCACCGATCATCTCAGGTACTCCATGATCATCATCGTAAACATCATCGTCCACATCCATATGTATCCCAAAGTCATTATCATATCCTTCGACATCCTCCTCTATACCCTCAACTTCTGTATCTGCCGACTCCCCATGATGAATCCACCTCGTGTATGTAGCTGACATTCCATAAATGTGTATATGAGTTTCTACTTCACTCTGAGGTCGCAACCTTTGATTAAGACAATTCACGCACGGACAACGAATGTCTGTGTCTTCTGGGTATCTTTCAGTAACAAAATTCATGAACTCTTCAACTCCTTTCACATATGCAGGTGTGAATTGTTTCCCATAAACCCATCTTCTATCCATCTATTTTGACAATAAATTAAAACTTGCATTAACTCCATAACTATGATTACATTGAACAAATTTGAAAACCACATCAAACACATGCATATATGAAATAAAATTCAAACGCACATGGAACCTTATTGTCAAAAACACAACACATCAAACCTTGTCTTTTCTCCCCGCCCTGCCGATGTTCTGTCCACGCCCGTCGTAGCTCTGCGCAAGACGCCGCTGCTTTGCCGCGCCCGAAGCTTCTCTACCTCGCTGTTTGCAGACGACGTCGTTCTTCCAACACAGTTGGATCAATGGATCAGGCGACAAGATCACTCGTTCGCTGCGACGCTACCCAGTTGCCGATCAAGCGGACGACGACAGACGCCGGCGTCGGTGTGTGCCGTAACCTGACGGCCGATCGCAGAAGCGTAGATTGCAGCAGGAAAAATCAGAATAGGCGATCGCAGAATGGCGGCTGGGAAAACCTGTTAACATAACGACAGATGGGAACACCTGTTAACAGACGGATACTTTCTTTATATACAAGAACAAGTCCGTAGTCTGGTGGTAGCAACGATGTAAAGAAAGTCGCAGGTCCCTGGTTCGAAGCTCCGCGGGCGCAACTTTTTTTTGCCAAATAACCAACTACCGATTCCAGTACTGGGCCGGGTCCGCGTCGCCACACGTGGGCCGTTTTTTTACTAAAACTCATCTGTGACCACTTTATTTCATCATTACGTCAGCCGATCAAGCCAAATTAATCTGTGATGTTCCTTTCATTTTCGTCTATGACGTTCCTTTCATTTTCGTCTTTAATATTCAAGTCTAATCTTCGTCCCTTGTAATTGTTGACGAAGATGTAAATTTGGTCATAGAAAGGTATCAATCTGTGACTGAAGTCACCAGCGTCACTGGAAAATCATCACTGATGATCACATTCTTACTAGTGACAGCAGCTTTCGGCACCCGGCCGAAACGAAGGTTAAACCGAGTAATGGACGCTTTGAAATTTGAATACCCAGACTACGAAAGGTTAAGCAAAGGTGCCGAAGGGCCAAAACAAAAAAGGGTTGTCAATATTATACAAAGACAAGCTGCCAGGATGATAAAAGAGGATGAAAATTTGGCAAAAAAGAAAAAATCTAGTCCTGAGCTGAAGGTGGCTGTGTCGAAGAAAAGAAAGGCTACAGCTTCGAAGCCGAAAGCTGATTTAGAAGAAGAAGCTCCCTCAACACCTTCTGTCACTGACGCATAAGAAATTTTAAAGGTAATGACTGAATCTCTACCTAATAAGCTAAGTCCGCTGGGACCAGAACTGATGAAGCTTTTACAGAAGAAGAAGGAGCCTTTGGCTGCCGAGAAGCCTGCTGAACCAAAAAAGCAAAGAATTATTACTGTCATTGAGGCTATTGAAGAAACACCACCATCGGCCTCAGCGCCGAAAACAGCAGCATCCAAAGCTGCTCCTGTCGAAGCTTCTACTTCCAAGGCTGTAGCAGCCGAAGCCACAGATTTGGAAAACACACTCAATGATATTGATGAAATGATTTTGAATATGGCTGAGGAAGAAACTGCTGCAGCTGTTGAGAAAACCCCGGCCGCAGTGCCTGAAAAAGGGAAGAAGATGCCTGGAAAAGAGAAGGAGCCTGCCGAAGATACCTCGAAAGAAGAAAATTTCAATTTTCAAAGCATAATTGGGCAAAAATTGTCAAAGGCTAAAAAAGAAGAGCTGAAGGACTATGCCATATCGTGCGGGTACCAGCCAGGGGCACTGCTCTTCGGCGGTGTTGCCGAAGAGAGTTTAGGGTGCCTTCGGGACCGAGTTGGGGCGAAGGTTGCCAGCACTTTATCGAAAAGTGTTGGTTTCCCAAAGCTCGAAGCTGATCTCAACAGATACCGGCGACATCATATCGCCGGTAGCCTGTTTTATTCTAACTTTAAGGTAAAATTTTTCCCTTAACTTTTATTGTTTTGATATGAAGATGTTTTCTGATGAAGGTTATTTTGTTAGAGCTTACTACTAAGCAAGGCCTTGAGGATGCAACAAGACCTCGAGGACAAGAAAAACAAAGTTATAATTGAGGGTTTAGAGAAGAAGATTAAAGATTATGAAGCTGCCCTAGAAAAGAAAGACTTCGTGCTTCAAACGATGGAAGGTTCACTGGCAGAAGCTCAAGCTGAGATCGCCAGATTAAACGGTGAACTTTCCCTACAGTCAAAAAGCTTTGCGCAAGGTAAAAAAGATTTCAAAACAAAACTCAAAGCTGAGGCTGAAAAAAGTTCAAACCTACAGGAATCACTCAAGGATCTTCAGGAAAAATGCTTAGGCTTCGGCACCCGATGCATTCAATGGCTGAAACAAGTCTTTATCTCAGTTGGGGCCAGCTCCGAAAAGTTTAAACCTTCAGTTGAAGACCTGCCGGGCACATTTGATCATATTGAAGGTGAAGTTGATGCTCTCGACGAAGTTATAGCTAGACATGGTGACTTTTATGCCTTGCTAGCTTCTCGAGGCACAGCTGTCGCTTTCATGAAGGCTGGCTGTACACATGGAAATATTGTAAATAGACCAAACTTCAACCTGTCACCAGTAGACTTGGATGACATCCCCGGCCTGGCCTGAAGCATTGGAAACAGATTTGTTACTCAAATCTAGGCAAAAGGCGGGTGAAACTTGGCTGGTGACGAAGCTCAAAGTCACCTTAAACAGGTAATAAACTCATACCTTGTGTTTACCTTTTCCTTGAAACTTGAATTTACCTTATAATGCTTTGATATGTACAGGATGACGAAGTCGAGGAGCATTGAGCCGAAGCCTAGCAGGCGATCCGAAGCTTAGCAGATGATGATGAAGCTGACAACCTAGCTGTGAAAAAACTCTAGAAAAACTCTTGTATTATCCTTTGTAAAGAATATTATAATTTGAGAATCAGATTCTACTCTGTAAATTTGTCCATACCTTGTAATATATTTTTACCTTTCCGTAAATGTGTGAACTGCTTTGATGTGGACGAAACTTGTATTCTTTGAGCCGAAAGCGAAAAACACCTTCCCTTCTTTTCGTACACAACAAAGCATAAATCTGTTTTCGAAGTCGTGTTCCTAAAGCCGAAGCAACTGTCTATCTGTATGATATGATGATGATGATCCTATGTATGTCTAGATGAATGTTTATGAATGCAATGTATGATGTAATGTATCGTGCCAGTGAATGCCCAAACACACACATTCGAAGCTTTATCCACAACCTTCATTCCCTTAGGAATGACTGAAATCTCTTTGTCGTTTATTTTTCGGCTGCACCACTTATTTTTCAGTGTAAGTTCTGCATCCCCTTAGGAACGTCTTTTGAACTTCTTCGCCTTCTATTTTGGCGGTATTCGCGTTGACTTTTCGCGCTTCGCCTTATATTTTGGCGGTATTCGCGTTGACTTTTCGTGCTTCGCCTTATATTTCGGCAGTATTCGTTGACTTTTCGCGCTTCGCCTTATATTTCGGCGGTATTTGGCTCTGCATTCCCTTAGGAATGTCTTTTGAGCAGAAAACTTACGATGTGCTCCCTTAGGAACGGTTTTTTGTAGCTTCATCGTGCTCTGCATCCCCTTAGGGACGACTTTAGAGCTTCTCCCTGTTTTTTTTCTCTCTCTCTGCACTCGATGGTGCATGCTCAGATTTTACATTTTACATATTTTTGGGGGATTTTACTCTCATAGAGCTGAATAAGAAAAGAAAAATTACAAACTATGGCCCCATTAAAAACTTTTCTCCCCCTTTGGAAAGGAAAAGGGTGCCATAAGAAAAATGAAAAAGATTACATCAGTTTATACATAATATCGTTGAAGCTCATCCGCATTCCAGGATCTAGGAATGTTGTTGCCGTCCATGTCCTTTAACCTGTAAGAACTGGGTCTTGACGAAGATACTACCAGAAAGGGTCCTTCCCACTTCAGCTGAAGCTTGCCTACTGTGTCAGGGTTGGCTACTCTCCGAAGCACCAAGTGTCCCGGCTTAATGTCTTTCAATCGAACTTTTCTATCGTGCCATTTTATTGTTTCGGCTTGATATTTGTTGATATTTTCCGTAGCCTGAAGTCTAGTTCCTTCTATAGTATCTTTTGTCATAGAATAATTAGCTTCGTCTTTGGACGAAGCTACTGTTCTTATTGACCCCGCTCTAGCCTCTTCGGGGGTTATGGCTTCGTCACGGAACAATAACTTAAATGGTGTAAAACCTGTTGACCTTGATATAGTTGTATTGTGGCTCCACACCACTTTAACCAACTCATCTGGCCATTTTCCTCTAAGCTGATTGAAGATTAACTTCATTATTCCTGTCATTATAATACCATTTTCCCTTTCAACTAGTCTGTTTGATTCCGGGTGCCTGACTGATGCAAAATGAATTTTTGTGCCGATCTGATCGCAGAAATCTTTGAAAGCTTCAGCATCAAACTGCGTTCCATTGTCCACAGTTATAGCCTTCGGCACACCAAAGCGACAAACTATATTCTGCCAGAAGAATTTTTGGACTGTAGCCGTAGTTATTGTAGCCAAAGGCTTCGTTTCGATCGATTTAGAAAAATATTCTACCGCCACCACAACATATCTCAAGTTGCCCTATGCTGGTGGAAGTGGACCTAGTAGATCCAGGCCCCATCTTTGCAACGGCCAGGTTGGTTGTATTAGCTGAGTTAAAGATGAAGGTTGTTTCTGATTTCTTGCACATTTTTGGCAATTTTCACACTTTTGAACCAAATCTGCTACGTCCGAAGCTGCCTTTGGCCAATAGAATCCTTGTCGGAAAACCTTTCCCAGAAGAGGTCTAGACCCAATATGAGATCCATACAATCCTGTATGTATCTCCTTCATCAGTTCTATACCTTCAGTTCTGGATAAGCACTTGAGAAGTGGGGAACAAACTTCATGTTTATATAATTCCCCTTCTATTATGACATATGGTCTTGTTCTTGCTTCCATTCTTTTGTTATAAACCTCATCATCCGAGAGATGGTTACCTTGGAGGAAAGATATAATCTCAGTCCTCCAATCTTCACTATGGACATGAGATATTGTGAGCACTGCTCTTTCGAGGAGTTCTACCGAAGGTGCTCTTATTGTCTCGAAAAACACTTTCGAAGGTAGAGGAAGCCCCTGCGCTGCTGACTTGGATAGCAGATCAACATGCTCATTTTCCCCTCTTGGAATATTCTTAACAGAAAATCCTTCGAAAGAAGCTTCAAGCCTTCGAACTGTGTCCAGGTATCTCTCAAGCTTCGGATCTCTTGCCTTGCAACTCTTGTCAACATGACCAGAAATAACTTGAGAGTCGGTTTTGAGGACTGCCCTTCTTATTCCCATTGCTTTAACTTTCAAAGTCCCAAAAGTAATGCTTCGTATTCAGCAATATTATTTGTACAGCTGAAATCAAGCCTTGCTGCATAGCATGTTCTAACTTTGGAAGGTGCAACTAAGACAGCAGCCGCACCTGCATCGAAGGTTCCCCAGGAACCGTCGCAGAACACTGTCCAGGCTTCGGCATCTTTATTTGCTTCTTCTTTCTGAGCCCCTGGCGTCCAAACAGCAATGAAGTCTACTAACGCTTGGGACTGAATTTAGGGTCTATGGACATAGTCAATAGTGAATTCGTTAAGCTCCGCAGTCCACTTTCCAATCCTTCCAGTAGCTTCTCTGTTCCTCATAATATCCTTTAGAGGCTGTGATGAAGGAACAATTATGTGGTATGCTTGAAAATAGTGCTGAAGTTTCCTGGAGGCCATTAACACAGCATACAACACCTTCTCCAACTCTGTATAGTTTTTCTTTGATAAACTTAGAACTTCGAAGACAAAGTATATTGGGGCTTGCTTTTTAATTTGTCCTTCAAGCTTCTCCTGTACAAGCGCCGCACTCACTACAGAGTACGAAGCTGCCACATACAATAGTAACAGGGCCCCTGGCGCAGGTGGAGTTAATGTTGTCAGGTCAATCAAGTATTGCTTTAGATCTTCGAAGGCCATCTGTTGAGCTGGGCCCCATTAAAAACTTTGGCTGACTTTAGTATTTCAAAGAATGGCAAATTTCTTTCTGCTGATCTAGATATGAATCTATTTAATGATGCCAGTCTTCCTGTCAGCCATTGGGCCCCCTTCTTTGTGCTTGGTGGTTCCATCCGAAGGATAGCTTCGATTTTGCTTGGGTTAGCTTCAATCCCCTTCGTTGAAACTAGACAGCCAAGGAACTTACCCTTCTTCACTCCAAAGACACATTTTTCTGGATTTAATTTCAGGCCAGCTTGCCTGAAATTAGCAAATGTTTCTTGCAAATCAGTAATGTGATTTTCTTGCTTCGTACTTTTCACTATGATGTCATCAACGTATGTTAGCACATTTTGTGACACCCCAGTGTCACTTAGGGCTTCTCTTAAAATGCCAAACCAAGAACCACCATTTTATGAGAACCAAAGTAAGCATGAGCATCAAATTAACTTAAGAATGAAGATTTCCCCAAGCATATACTTAGAAGTGTCATGATCAAGACAATTGAGTATTTTAAAAGGTAAGAATATGTAACCCTAATAAAAACCCTAAATAAGCCCCATGAGCAAAATTTAAGAAAATAAGGAGAAGGGTATGAAAAATTTAAAATTATGACTTGAGCCAATTATAAAAGTTAAAGTACATTAAATAAGCAACAAGAAAGGTTGAGAAAGCTTAGCCAAATTAACTTAAATAAATTCTCAAATCAGCCCTTGAACTAAGCACCCTTGGAGAAATTCAGATTTCTGAATTTCTGAAATTCAGACCTCTTTCCAAAGATCAAATGCGTTCTCTGTTTTTCGAAACTCAAAACCAGGAGATCCAAATATCAAAGTTGTGCCAAATTCCCTTGAACACATCCTGGAAAAGTTTGAACACAAACCAAATTCATTTGACATAGTTTTGGCGCAGTTTGACCTCGGGACCAGACATTCTGACACTGGCACCTTGGTGACGCTACAACTCCCTGTCCCTAGCCTAAAACCGCGCGACGTCCATACATAAAAGACAAAGCTTGGTCAGGTGAACAAATCCTTCACAGCGATCTTGCCCAAATTCGCGAAGATTTGCTCCCAATCAGAGCTTGAACTCGGGTAGAAGCATCGGGCACACGTGTTCGACCGTGGCTGACACCCCCGGTTCACGCCCGTTCGCGCACCCGCACCTCCAGTGCACGCCCGCGCGCGCTCGCCGGTCCACGACCGCCCGTGCACCGCGTCGTGCCTATAAAGCCTTCCCAAGCACGCCCCACTTCGCCCCGCACTCACCAGCACCGGCCAGCCACCTTCCCTTAGCTCCGGCAAGCTCAATTCCACCCGCCATTGCCGCCAGAGCTTCGGCCACCGTGGCCAGCCCACCCCAGCCACCCCCGAGTCGAGCCAGTGCTTCGGCTAGCTCCGCCAGTAGCCCGTGAAGCTCGCCAAGCCCTTGGACCAGGCTGGACTTCACCGGAGGCCCGAGATCGACCTCACCGGACTTCGGTCTTCCGCCGCCGCGCGTGGACCGAGCTAACCAGTGAGTCTCCGTCCAATTCCTTGCACCCATATCTTCTCTGGCATCCCGTGAACCCCTCTGACCCATCCAATTGATCTATCTCGCCGTGACCAGGCCGGACTCCTTGCCGTCGACGAGAATCCCCGCCTGCGTGCGTGGACCGACCGACTCCAGCCATCCCCGACGGCGACCCGCACCTCGTTGTGATCCCCGAGACCTCCCCTACGTCCTCGACCACTTCACCGGAGCCATCTCGCCGCCGGTAAGCCCCTCCGCCCTTTCTTCCGCCGCAGTTACTGTTTAACTTAGGAGAAGGACCTCGGGTTGGGAGGTGAAGAACTCGGGGGGTTTTCTGTAACGTCAGTGACTCATGTGAATAGTAAACTAAGGACTAATCTGCGAAGAAAACTTAGAATATCCGCCAGGGACCCCAGTGCAAAGTGGTTTTCCATTTAATCAATTCTGTAAACCTTTTTAAATAACCAGAGAACTTGTAAAATCCATAACTTGATGAATTCGTAGTCAAAAGATGTCAAACCAATTTTGCTAGATCCTAAATTTTATGAACTATCATTTAAAAATGGTAAACCCTATGCTTTCTGTTCTGAATTTTTAGTTTAGAATTAAAAATAGAAACTAGCCAAATCTTGTTTAATTAAGGAAAATTAGTTTTTCTTCTGTACTAAACTTAAGAAAATTTGTGGGTATTCAAACCTCATTTAGACACTATTTAAAAATAGTAGGAACCCCAGTATTGAAAAATGTGATGTAGATATTCATTTAAAGCTATTTTGCCCAAAACTTAGGAAAAATCAGAAAGGCATTAGAAACTAATGAACAGTAAGGAAAATTATTTTTCCTAGTTTGATTAAGTAACAAAGAACCTAGGAAAAATAAAGAGACCATTAGTCCAGATCAGTTTCAAATTAAAATGACTTATTTAGCTCTATTTGAACTGAAAATCAATTATTAGAATTACAAAACTATACCCAAAATGGATAATAAAAATCCAGTAGACTTACAACCACCAGAGCCCCACTACAAAAATAAAGAACACCTCAGTTCAACTTTTTAAGTAAGGAGAATAAATATAAAATGATAATGAGGCATTCTCCAAATAAATCATAAACAACCCCTAATAATATGATAATGGGCAACCAAAAATTAGTTAAGTCCATAATGAGATAAACCATCAGAGAAAAATGCAAACCCATGAAAAGGAAGCAAATTCTTATCTATTGCTACTGTTTTATGAGAAAGGCCACTAAATTCAAATAATGCATACCACCCCTTCCCTTAAGCAAAAAGATGCCAAACTTCAGAAGGATTGCTCTTGCACAAAATAATAACCAAGAAAAATAAGAACTCTGTTGTTTGATATTTTTCAAATATAGTGGTAGTAGAAAGCACCTATTTGGCTAGAAACTTGAGAAAACCATAGTAAAATAACTAAAAGGTATTAATGGCTAGAAATTTGTATCAAGTCATGTTACAACTCCTAAAAGCCAGAAAAAATAAGTTTTATAGAACTACCCACTGTTAAATAATAGTTGTAGTTCAAAGCACCCCTTCTGCCCTAGAATTTAATAATTTTGTCCAGAGAAAACTATTCACTTTCTGATCCCCAAATTTTGAAACAGAGAAACATACACCAGTGCCAAGCCACTGTAATTTTTGCAGAATTTTTAGAATTTTATAAAAGCAACTTGTAGTTTAAACCTACTCCAAAACTTTTAAGAGAATAAAAGAAAGTGAAAGAAGAAATAAACCTCACCCCAATAAGCCTATCCTGAATACTTATCAATTCTCCCTGAGACTTAAAAAGAATTTAGTGGAACCCCTAAAAGTAAAACCTACCACTTGCCTTACCTAAAGTTTAACTTGATTTACCAAGTATACCACCCAAGGGTCTTACATAGATAAAGTTAACCTTGTTTAAATCAAGTGGATCATACACCGTCAAAAGTTGTAATTTCTAAAAGTACATATCGTATCATGCATGTATCTTACGCATTGCATTCATTAGATTGTAATCTTGCCGACGAAGAGTACGTGCTCATCCCCGAGCAAGGACCTGTCCAAGAGGAGGACCAGGAGCAGGCTTCAGAGGCTGCTATCGAGGATCTCCCTGCAGCCCCAGCAATTGAAGGCAAGCCCCGGTTTTATGCATAACCGTTTATATATGCTATTTTACTACACTTAATGTTTGTAGGTTTGTAATGTGCACTTAAGTGTAGGAATTGCTTGAAACCTCTAGTTGCATGAACTTAGGATTCCTTTTTGAGATGAATACTAGTATGCTAGGTCGAGTAGCTGCTTGCTAATCAGGATCTCGGTAGAAGTCGAGTGATTTTCCTAGCACTCGCGCGAGGTCAGGAATTGATTGTATTCATCTTAATAACGGATATATATGTTGGTCTATGGACTTGGATCCAGGGAGGATGTCTTGTCCATGAGACGGGGAAAAAAATTAAGGATTAATGTGTGGATACCTGAGTCAAGCTTTTGAACGTACTAAGCACATGCCGGGAAATATGGTAACCGGTAAACCTAGTACCTGAGTGAAGCCAGGCGCGGACTTTATCCCTCATGCGACCTGAGACTGGGTCTCCCATGCTAGCTATGGTGGGTACAAGTGCGGTCACTGCACGGCGGCAGCCGGGGTCAGTGGAGCATTGTATGCCAAGGCGGTGAGGCCTGGACGCGAACGGGGAATCGATGGGGACGGTTGTCATGTGCAGGGTCGGAGTACCCTGACATGCCGTGTGTTTAGGTTTACCTTGCAAGGTTAAAACTCGATTCGAATTGTCTGCTTCTCGCAGCTAATGAGACTGCTTGATTCCTTGTACTGCATCGAGTAAGAAGTGAAATGAGGTTACATGAGATAACTTGTTGATTGATCTAAATGCTTGTTACCATGTATGCTTAGAAGAAGTAAATCTAGCTAAGTAATGATGATAGAATTTGAAAAGCTAAAAGTTGATTTTAGAAACAGCTAGTGCTTTTGGCAAACCAAACCCCTCAGCCAAACAGCTGCATAGTCTAGAGGTAGAGGAGTAGATTCCTCACACCGGGTAAGTCTAGCTGAGTATTAGTATACTCAGCCTTGCTTGTGGCACAATTTTTTTGCAGGTACCATTCAGGAAATGGTTGATGGTGCGACTTGGCCTACCACCCTGCCACCGGGTTGGACGGTCGAGTGGGATGTTGCTCCGGCAGGAGAGGAGCACGAGGAGTAGTGGGCTAGGCCTTGCCCATTTCCTCAATACCGACGACATCGATTATCCGCTGCACTTTATTTTGTGAACTCTCATTTGGCTACTCAAAAACTCCGATTTATGTAATAACTCAGTACTTAATTTGTGGATTCCTATTTTATTGTATTTCTTCTGTGACTCACCTTCGTGTGAGATTGTGGAATTTGATCCTGGTTAAGTGGCTCCATCAGACTAGATCTGAGGGACTGACGGGTTATTCCGATTTAAGTGTGTTACGGCCCCTGAAGCGTGACTTAGGCACTTAAGCTGGAATAATTCGGGTGGTTCCGCCACACATTTCTACCTATCTAGGAATGAAGGACCTTGGCTGACATTCTGCTGAAGCTTCCTCCAGCATTCTTGAGCCCCTTAGGCATCCGAAGATAGCAATAGGTGCCACTGGGAGTTATGAAGCTAGTCTTTGGCTCATCCTCCTTCATCCATATTTGATGATATCTTGAGTAGCAGTCCAACAGACTCATAAGCTCTAAAGAAGCTACTGCATCTATAAGAGAGTCTATTCTTGGTAATGGAAATTCGTCCTTTGGACAAGCCTTGTTAAGATCTGTGAAGTCAATACACATTCTCCATTTGTCGTTGGACTTCTTCACCATGACAGTATTGGCTAGCCACTCTGGATATTTTACTTCTTTGATGACCCTAGCACTGAGAAGCCTTTTTACTTCATTTCAAGCACCTTCGGCTTTATCATCAGACATTTTCCGAAGTCTTTGTTTTCTTGGCCTGAAGGATGGGTCGACATTGAGTGAATGTTCAATGACGTCTCTGTTGACACCGCAAAGGTCATTGGCTGACAAAGCAAAGACATTTTTGTTGTTGAATAAAAACCTTATCAAAGTTTTCTTCTGCTCTTCAAATTATTGAGACCCCATCAGTACCTTCTGCTCTGCTATGTCTTCACATAGAAGCATGGGTTTTGGCTGATCAGCCGAAGCAGCCTTCTCTCTTCTGTACTTGTACTGTTCACAAGCTTCGACTTCATCTATATTGTGGATTGCTTTTGAATCTATCCAATTTACTTCGGCCTTTCTGGCAGCTTCTTGACTTCCATGGATAGCAATGGGCCCTTGTTCCGAAGGTATCTTCATGCATAGATATGCTGGGTGAAGTATTGCTTCGAAAGCATTGAGTGTCCCATGACCAATGATTGCATTGTAGGAGTACTCCATGTCAACAATGTCGAAAACAACATGTTCAGTCCTTGTATTGTGAACAAAGCCGAAGGTAACTGGCATTGTGATTTTGCCAAGTGCTACAATCTGTCTTCCTCCGAAGCCACATAGGGGATGTGTAGCATCGTGAATCTTATCTTTTGGTTCTTGCATTTGTCTAAAGGCCTTAGCAAATATGATATCCACGGCACTGCCTGTATCAACCAGAACATTATGGACCAGAAATCCCTTGATGACGCTAGATATGACCATAGCATCATTGTGAGGATAATCCTTGAGCTGAAAGTCCTCCTTGGAGAAGGTGATTGGGATGTGAGACCATTTTGACTTGATGAAAGGTCCCTGCACCCCAACATGCTGCACCCTTCTTTGTGCTTCCTTTTTCTACTTCTTGTTAGCCGGTTCTAAACTTGAGCCACCTGTTATCGGGAGCACTAGCTTCATAGCCGAAGGTTCTTCAGCTTGGTTGTTGAACGAAGCCATCAGCTCAATAGTGGAAGTGAGTTCACCGGAGGTGGGCACCAATGTTGGGGACTTGTTCTCAAATGCTTGAGCTTGACAGAAAACGAAGATACAAATGAGATGCGAAAAACGTGAACAGTACGGGGGTACTGTTCACCTATTTATAGGCATGGGGCGCAGCCTGTGTGGATTTACATTCATGTCCTCTACAAATGATTACAATTATCACACAGTTTATCATGGGCCGATTGATCATCTCATCTTTAAGTCGGTGCATTTTGAAATATACTACGAAGCTCCCTGACTGGTAGCTTCGGCATTGTTCCTGTTCTGGCCTTCCGAAGGTGTTTCTTCTCACAGGACCTTCGGCGACGAAGCAGACCCCCAACAGCCACTGACTCTTCTATGCCTTCATCTTTTCTCTCATACCCTTGTCTGTTATCGCCTTTGACCCTTGCGATATTGATGTCTCCTACCTAAATGCATACTTTGAACTTACCCTTTAAAAGTCTCCCCTTTCCTTCAACCCAGTTTCAGAGTTGCGAGTTACATATCTCCCCCCTGATTTCTTTTCACTTCTTGTTGCCTTACAAGTTTTCTGTTAATTCCATCCCTTGCTGTATTTTTTTTATTTATTTGCTATCACCCTCAACTTGTCGTCCATCAATCTTGCCTTGATACTCATCTTTATTCCTACTCTTTAAAAATCCCCTCTCTTCCACCTCACTTTGAGAGTGGGAATTTACCCATTTGGCCCTTGGCACCCTCTCCTTTTTCATTTGCAGGTCCTGTCTTAACTCCATTCTTTATGGTACTTCTATCCTTTGTTCTTATGCCCATTTACCTCCCCTCTTCCATTCTTGTCTATTATCACCTTTAACCCTTGTAATATCTATACGCTTACCTTCACGCTCACCTTGAACCTGTCCTTTGAAGCCTCCTCTTTTCCATCCCTGTTCGAGGATAATGCCTCACCTACTTCACCATTGATTGCTACCCCTTCTTTGATGCCTTGCCAGTTTTGTCCAAAATACATCCTTTGTTGTGTGTTTGTCCGTTATCACTTTAACCCTTGTCATCCCTCGATCATTACCTTGATGCTTATCATGTGTCTGGATTTTAAAGCTGTCTCTCCCATTTCATTCCAAGAGTGATGTCTTACCCATCTTGATCTTGTCTGTTCCCTTTTCCTCTACCGCGTTGCAAGTCTTAGCTTTTGCTCGATATCACCCTTACGTTCCTAATAGCTAGATCTTTCCATGATG
Source organism: Zea luxurians (assembly GCA_029449295.1). Lineage (NCBI taxonomy): Eukaryota > Viridiplantae > Streptophyta > Magnoliopsida > Poales > Poaceae > Zea > Zea luxurians. The sequence continues at coordinate 61,329 of JAOPSE010001924.1, forward strand.
CTTATCCTATGCCTACCGTTTGAAATATCATCTTTCCCATCTTGATTTGCGAATGGTGTTTTACCTATCTTGACCTTGGTTGCATTCTCTCCCCGGTCGGTTACAATCCTTGCTTTAACTCCACCCCTTATTGTGCTCGTGTCCCCATCCTACCCGTCTTGTTCTTTTCCTTGTCCTTCAACAAACCATAGAGAGTAGTTTCCCCTTTGTAAGGAAAGGCCACCATCTAGTTAACACTAACGGGTAGCAACGAGATGGTTGTTGTTGTATGCTTGTGTTGTTTGTCTTTGTGTTATGACTGATTTCCTTCTTTGTGATGAGTGTTGGTGTGTTGTGGCCCCTGGGTCCGCAATGGCATCCATTTACTAGGTGAGTGTCATAGAGTTAGGTAGCTGGGTGCTCTCCCTTTTCTCTCTTTAATCCATCTATGCTTACCTTTTCTATCTTTACCCTTCCCTCTTGCACCTATCCGGTTGGCATCCTACAACCTCTCTCAATCAGTCAAAATTAGAGTCGGCACCATCTTCACCAAGTGCGTATCAAAGCTCCTATTAAGGGGGTTAGCCGCTAACCCCAATGAAGACAATGCGATCAACATCAACCAACAAGATCAAAGTGGCACAGTGGAAGTGTGTGTGGGTCCTAACCCACAGGTCCAGGAGATCCTCAAGAATTGCATCAATCGGTCTCGAGCATCTGAAGATCAAAGCAACCAGTTTGCAAGTTAAAGCTGGCATAGTTAAAGCTATGTTAGAAGGAGCTATGAAAGATCAATGAACCAATCTCAGTTTCTTGCTAGCCTCTTCTTGAATCTCGGGGGCGAGATTCTGTTAAGGGGGTTAGATCTGGAACACCCTAATTTTGGGGGTATAAAATTTCTTTCTAATTATCACCCAAAATCATGGGTTACTCTTCTTTTTCTCACTCTAGGTTTTCTCTCTCTCTAGATTCTTTCTCCCTTTCTCCTTTTGATTAGAAATAGCTTAAACTAGTGGAGGTTAATTATTTATTTTTGCCAAAACACTATGAGTCATGACATGTTGCATCATGCTGAGCTTAAAATATTCTTTGAAGTGTTGCACAAGTTTGAATTTATTTGAATTTAAAATCTAGTTTGAATTTGGATTTGAAAACTCTATAGAAAAAGAAATGGAAAAGGAATTAGAAAATCCAGAGAAAAAGGAAAAGAGAAAGCAGCCTAGTCGGCCCACTAAGCCCAGCCAGGCCGCGCGCCCGCGCCATCTGATAGGCGGACCCCGTCTGTCAGCGGCAATTCTCCCTCGCGCGCGCCCTCCCTCTCTCGCTCGCTGCCCAGTGGGGCCAACCTGTCGGTGCTAGTTTTCTTCACCCGCGTGCTCCCTCTCTCTCTATCTCGCGGGCCCGGATGGCCAGTCGCCGAGCCGTTGCCCCGCGCACCCCTTTCTTCTCTCTCTGCGCCGAGGGCCTGCCCTGTCAGTTCCGCCCCCTCCGCGCTCGCCGTGGACTGGCGCGTGCGCACTCGCGCACGTCACCGGATTTCTTGGTCACGACGGCCGCCCACGCGCCCAGCTCCCTTCTTAGAGCCCCGCTAGTGCCCCGCGCACACCCCTTGCCTCATTTCGCTCAGCTTCACCCTCTCTCGCGCTCTGTCCTCACCGCCAGCCACCGCCGGAGACCCGCGCCCGCGTACCTAGCCATCCAGCTCGTCAGAGACCGCTCCAAGCCTCCCCGAGCTCCGCCCCGAGATGAGACACCCGTCCCCGTGCCCAATTTCCACTATTGCGCCCTGTGTTCGGCCAATTTCGCCTTCGCCGGTGCTCGGCCGCGGCAGTCAGCCGTGCTCACGCGGTGGCCGACCGATTTAGCCTGGTCTAGTCCCCCGGAGTAGGTTCCTGTGTCACCCTGCCTCTGCTAAAGCTAGCCCAGGCCTTAGCATGCCTTAAGTCCCCTCCCTGTGGCCGGAATGGCTCATCGGAGTTGCTCCAGCCCGCCTGAGGCCTTCTCACCGCCGTTCTACCCTCTCTGCCCGTGGATTCATGGCCTCTTCCCTGATATTGAGTTCGCCGTGGCGCCCTCTCCCTCTCTGCCCAACTCCGGCGACCCCGGACCCCCCTAGCTCATGCCTGCCTCACCTCCGACGACCTCACTACCGTGGAGAAAAACGGCGGCGCCCGCAGCCATTCAACCCCCCCCCCGGTCTGATCCCCTCCGTCCGATCCTAATCGCACGGCCTAGACTACGGGTACTGCTTTGCGCATTCAACCCCCCCCCCCCGGTCTGATCCCCTCCGTCCGATCCTGATCGCACGGCCCAGACCGCGGGTACCGCTTTGCAGTTTCAACCCCCTGGGTCTGATCCCCTCCGTCCGATCCTGATCGCACGGCCTAGACCACGGGTACCGCTTCGCGCACGTGCACCCTGACTCCCTGGCCTGCCTGTCAACGCTCAAACCCTCTAGCGCTGGGCCCTCTCGGTCAGTGTGCTCTCCCCTCTGTCGCTGACACTCCCTGGCCCGCCTGTCAGCGCTCGCCCGCTCCCGCGCGCGCTCTCGGCCGCAGATCTAATCTCAGCCGTTGGTTTTAGATCTGACGATTAGATTCACCCGATACCCCTTCGCGTGGTAGTTTTCTTAAAGAGACCTTAGTTTATTGGAAATCAACCCGCCGCCCCTGGTTTTCGCGCGTAGACCCCTGTAATCTTGCAGATTTAGCCCTGGACTTTTAAACATTCACAGAATTAGACCTAATTTCATATTTTGAATTCCCAAACTTGTTTATTTCATAACTTTTCCATATGAACTCCAAATTTAGTGATTCAAATTGCAAAATGTTCATAGAATTATTCTCTGTTTAAATAAAATAGTTTCACTTATTGTTTGCACATTCTAATTTTTATGGTTGAATATGAACTAATGTAGATGTAGTTTTATTTATTTAAGAGGGATCCATTGAAGAAGGTGCACCTGCTGCCGAAGCTGAACAAGATGTTGAAGAAGAAATCGCTGATGAAGAAGAAGAGGATTATAGCATTCTGATCCCGTCAAAACCCAGCCACCTAGATTTTGAAAAATCTACTGTATTTGAAGCTGATATGCCCATGATGATAAAACTGGGCTACTTCAAAGAAGTTGAGAAGAAGCTTATCCGCTTTGCCAGGGAAGAAACCACTCCAACACCGAAGGATGACGAAGTAGTAGTTTTTAAAATCTTTTTCAGAGCAGGATTACGGTTCCCACTGAACGAGATGATTGGAGAAGTTTTGGATAATTATGAAATCTATCTTCATCAGCTGACCCCTAATGCTATCATCAGGCTCAACATCTTTATCTAGGCCCTTCGAAGCCAAGGAATGGACCCAAATGCTAAAGCTTTTTGTCGAGTGCACGAGCTACATTACCAAACAAAGGCCAGAGAAGACAGGCTACATGAAAATTTTGGCTGTTATAACTTCGCATATCGTAAGGATACAAAGGCCCCGGTCCTCAGCTATCGGACCAAATGGCCAACTGGCTGGAAAATTGAGTGGTTTTATATCAAGGCTGATGAGAAGAAGAGGGAGAAGCTGAAGACGTTGGTCATAAGCCCACTGAGCTTAAGCTTCGGGATGACCAGACCCTTGTGCAACATGAAGCCAAGGCTACCATGCCAGCTAGCTGTAGCAGAATTTAGAGTGGTGGCTGAACATATCAGCACCAGGGATCTAGTGCAAGAATATTTGGCGAACAGGGTATCTCCAACATTGAGTGAATGGAGTATGCCGAAGCTGAAAGGAACAAAGAAGAAGAGTGAACTTGTTCGATTGCCCTATCGCTTCAAGTTTGAGAAACAATTCAAAGAGCCCTGTCAGGAATGGCTAGAGATGATTGAGACTATGTGCAACGAAATCTTGGGCAATTATACCAAAAAAGAAGATCAACTAATGACTGCGGCCTTTGGCACACGACCAAAACGAAGGTTGAATCGGGTAATGGATGCTTTAAACTTTGAATACCCTGACTATGAACGACTAAACAAGGGTGTCGAAGGACCAAAGAGAAAAAGGATTGTTAGTGTTATAAGCAGACAGGCTGCTAGGATGGTGAAAGATGATGAAAAAGCTTTGAAAAAGAGAAAATCCAGTCCTGAGCCAAAGGTGGCGTCCTCGAAGAAGAGAAAAACTACAACTCCAGAGCCGAAGATGGCTGAGATAGAAGAGGAAGCTCCTTCAATGCCTTCTGCTACCGAAGTAGAAGAAATTTTAAAGGTAATGACCGAATCCTTACCTATCAGGCTGCTAAGTCCTCTGGGGCTGCATCTGACAAAGCTTTTACAGAAGAAGGACGAGCCTTTGGCAGCGAAAAAGGTGGTTGGACCAAAAAACCAAAGAATTGTTATTGTCATGCAAGCCATTGTGGAAACACCACCACCGGCCTCAGCATCAAAAATGACACCGCTGCCGAAGCTGCTACTTCTGCCGAAGCAGCGACTGCTGAAGCTACCAATCTGGAGAGTATGTTTTCTGATATCGATAAAGTGCTCTTGGATTTGGCCATGGAGGAGACTGCCGCAGCTACAGAGAGAGTCCTGGCTGCAGAGGAGACTGCTGCAGTTATAGAAGAAGCCATGGCCGCAGTGCCTGGAAAAGGAAAAGAAATTACCGAAGATACTTTGGAAGATCAAGGCTTCTGCTTTCAAAATTTAATTGGTCAAGAATTATCTAAGGCTAAAAAGGAGGAGCTGCAGGAGTATGCTATATCCTGTGGCTACCAGCCAGGAGCCATGCTCTTCGGCGGAATTAACGAAGAAGCCTTAAGATGTATTCAAGATCGAACTGGGGCAAAGATTATCAGCACTCTGTTGAAGAGTGTTGGTTTTCCAAAGCTTGAAGCTGACGTCAGCAGCTACCGATGACAGCATATCGTCGGTAGCTTATTCTATTCTAATTTTAAGGTAAAGTTTTTTCCTCAACTTTTTATTGTTTTGCGATGAAGCAAAGATTTCTGATGAAGGTTATTTTGTACAGAGTATGTTATTAAGCAAAGCTAAGAATGCAGCAAGATATTGAAGATAAAAAGAATGAGATTATAATTGAGGGCTTGGAGAAGAAAATCAAGGATCAAGAAGCTTCTCTAGAGAAGAAAGACTTTCTCCTTCAGACAATGGAGGGTTCATTGGCAGAAGCCCAAGCCAAAGTTGCTAAATTAAATGATGAACTCCTCCAAAAATCAGAAAGCTTTGAGCAAGAAAAGAAGAATTTTGATGCGAAGCTTGAAGCCGAAATTGAGAAAAGTTCGAATCAGCAAAAATCATTAAAAGAGCTTCAGGACAGATGCTTGAACTTCGGCATCCGATGTGTGCAACGGCTGAAACAGGTCTTCAACTCAGTGGGAGCTAGCTCTGACAAATTTGAACCTTCGGTTAAAGACCTGCCAACCACCTTCGAACATATTGAGAGCGAAGTTGAGGCGCTTGACGAAGTAATAGCTGGGCACGGTGACTTCTGTGCCCTGCTGGCTTCTCGCGGCACAGCTGTAGCTTTTATGAAGACTGGTTGCACGCACGGAAAGATTGTCAACAGACCAAACTTCAGCTTATCACCAATGGACTTGACTGATATCCCTAGCCTAGCCTGAAGCATTGGAAATAGATTTATAACACAAATTTGGACGAAGGGTGGGCGAGACTTAGCTGGTGATGAAGCTCGAAGTCATCTTAAGCCGGTATTAAGCTTGTACCTGTTTCTTACCTTCCCTTGAAATTACATTTTTACTTTATACCGCTTTGTTGTGTACAGGATGACGATGTCGAAGGTCAGTAAACCGAAGCTTGACGGAGACTGATGAAGCTGCTGCACAAATCTTTAAAGACATTCGAATTATCCTTGTAAAAGATTTTGTAATTTAGGAATGAAACATTACTCTATAAATTTGTCTATACCTTGTAATATATTTTTACCTTATCATCCGTGTGTGAATTGCTTTGATGTGGACGAAACTTGTATCTTTTGAGCCAAAGGCGAAAAACACCTTCCCTTCTTTTTGTACACAACGAAGCATATCTTTGCTTATTTATACTCGTCAAAGCCTTGTCATTAAAGCTGAAGCATCTGTTTGTACACTATGTTATGATGATGATGATCCTACGAATGTCTACATGAATGTATATGAATGCAATGAATGATGTGATGTAATGTGCAAATGAATGTCCAAACACACGCACACGAAGTCACACCCAGACTCTGCATCCCCTTAGGAACGTCTTTTGAGTCTAAAGCTCTATATCCCCTTAGGAACGTCTTTTGAGCTTCTTCACCTTCTATTTCGGTGGTATAAGTTCTACATCCCCTTAGGAACGTCTTTTGAACTTCTTCACCTTCTATTTTGGCGGTATAAGTTCTGCATCCCCATAGGAACGACTTTTGAACTTCTTTGCCTTATATTTCGGCGGTATTTGGCTCTGCATTCCCTTATGAACGACTTTTTGTAGCTTCGTCATGCTCTGCATCCCCTTGGGGACGACTTTTGAGCTTCTCCCTGCTTTTCCTCTTTTTTTCTCTCTGCACTCGATGGTGCATGCTTAGATTTTACATTTTACATCCTTTTAGGGGATTTGGCTCTCGTGGAGCTAAATAAGAAAGGAAAATTACAAGCTATGGCCCCATTAAAAACCTTTCTCCCCCTTTAGAAAGGAAAAGGGTGCCATAGAAAAAATGAAAAAAGATTACATCAAATTATACATAATATCGCCGAAGTTCATCCGCATTCCAAGATCTAGGTATGTCGTTGTCGTCCATATCCTTCAATCTGTAAGAACCGGGCCGCGACGAAGATACCACTAGAAAAGGTCCTTCCCACTTCAGCTGCAATTTGCCTACTGTGTCTGGATTGGCCACTCTCCGAAGCACCAAATGCCCTGGCTTAATATTTTTCAACCGAACTTTTCTGTCACGCCATTTTATTGTTTCGGCTTGATATTTGTTGATGTTTTCTACAGCCTGAAGCCTGGTCCCCTCTATAGTATCTTTTGCTACATGATAATCAGCTTCGTCTTCTGCCGAAGCTACTGTTCTTATTGATCCTGCTTTAGCTTCTTCTAGAGTTATAGCTTCGTCACCAAATAATAGTTTGAAAGGTGTAAAACCTATTGATCTTGACATGGTTGTGTTGTGGCTCCACACCACTTTGATCAACTCATCTAGCCACTTTCCTCTGGGCTGATTGAAGATTAGCTTCATTATTCCTGTCATTATAACGCCATTTGCTCTTTCTACCAGTCCATTCAATTCTGGGTGCCATACTGATGCAAAATAAATCTTCGTGCCAATTTGGTCACAGAAATCTTTAAGCGTTTCAGCATCAAACTATGTTCTATTGTCAACAGTTATAGCTTTCGGCACACCGAAGCGACGAACAATATTTTGCTAAAGAATTTTTGGACTGTAACTGAAGTTATTGTAGCCAAAGGCTTTGCTTCAATCCACTTAGAAAAATATTCTACAGCCACCACAACATATTTCAAATTACCTTGCGCTGGTGGAAGTGGGCCTAACAGATCCAGGCCCCATCTTTGCAACGGCCAAGTAGGTTGTATTAGCTGTGTGAGAGACAAAGGTTGCTTCTGATCTCTTGCACATTTTTGGCAATTCTCGCACTTTTGAACTAACTCTGCTGCATCCGAAGCTGTCCTCGGCTAATAAAATCCTTGTCTAAACACTTTTCCCAATATAAGCCTGGACCCAATGTGAGATCCACACAGACCTACATGTATCTCCTTCATTAATTCTATACCTTCGGTTCTGGATAGACACTTGAGGAGTGGAGAGCAAACTCCATGCTTATATAATTCCCCTTCTATCATCACATACGGTCTTGTCCTTGCCTCCATTCTTTTATTATAAGCTTCATCATCCGAAAGACAATTACCTTGGAGAAAAGATATAATTTCAGTTCTCCAATCTTCACTATATATAGGAGAAATTGTAAGCACTGCTCTCTCCATAAGTTCAACCGAAGATGATTTTATTGTTTCGAAGAATACTTCGGAAGGTAGAGGGAGCCCCTGTGCCGCTGATTTGGCTAACAGATCTGCATGTTCATTTTCTCCTCTTGGAATATTCTTGACAGAAAAACCTTCGAAAGAAGCTTCCAACCTTCGAACTGTATCCAGATATTTTTCGAGCTTCGGATCTCTCGCCTTACTACTCTTGTCTATATGACCATAAATGACTTGAGAGTCAGTTTTAAGGATAGCCCTTCTTATACCCATTGCCTTTAACTTCCGAAGACCCAACAGAAGTGCTTCATATTCAGCAATGTTATTTGTACAACTGAAGTCAAGCTTTGCTGCATAACATGTTTTGATTTTGGAAGGCGCAACTAGGACCACAACTGCTCCTGCGCCGAAGGTTCCCCAAGAACCATCGTAGAATACTGTCCAAGCTTCGACGTCTTTAGGTTTCCTCTTCCTGAGCCCCTGGCGTCTAGTTAGCAATGAAGTCTGCTAACGCCTGGGACTGAATTGAGGATCTATGTACATAATCAATACTGAACTCGTTAAGCTCCGCAGCCCATTTTCCAATCCTTCCAGTAGCTTCTCTGTTCCTCATTATGTCCTTCAGGGGCTGTGACAAAGGAATAATTATGTGATATGCTTGAAAATAATGTCGAAGCTTCCTAGAGGCCATTAACACAGCATACAACACCTTCTCCAATTCTGTATAATTTTTTGTTGATAAACTTAAAACTTCGCCTGCGCCGAAGGTTCCCCAAGAACCATCGTAGAATACTGTCCAAGCTTCGACGTCTTTAGGTTTCCTCTTCCTGAGCCCCTGGCGTCCAGTTAGCAATGAAGTCTGCTAACGCCTGGGACTGAATTGAGGATCTATGTACATAATCAATACTGAACTCGTTAAGCTCCGCAGCCCATTTTCCAATCCTTCCAGTAGCTTCTCTGTTCCTCATTATGTCCTTCAGGGGCTGTGACAAAGGAATAATTATGTGATATGCTTGAAAATAATGTCGAAGCTTCCTAGAGGCCATTAACACAGCATACAACACCTTCTCCAATTCTGTATAATTTTTTGTTGATAAACTTAAAACTTCGGAGACAAAGTACACTGGAGCCTCCTTTTTGATTTGGCCATCTAGCTTCTCCTGTACCAGAGCCGCACTAACTGCAGAGTGTGAAGCTGCCCATATAAGAGTAATGGAGCCCGTGGCAAAGGTGGAGTTAGTGTTGTTAGATCGATCAAGTACTGCTTCAGCTCTTCAAAGGCTTTTTGTTGGGCCGTACCCCATTGAAAAACTTTGGCTGACTTCAGTATTTCAAAGAATGGCAGATTTCTTTCTGCTGATCTGGATATGAATCTATTTAATGATACTAATCTTCCTGCCAGCCGTTGGGCCCCCTTCTTTGTGCTTGGCGGCTCCATCCGAAGGATAGCTTCAATCTTTCTCGGGTTGGCTTTGATTCCCTTTGTTGATACCAAATAGCCGAGGAACTTGCCCTTCTTCACCCCAAAAACACACTTCTCTGGATTTAACTTCAGGCCAGCTTGCCTAAAATTGGCAAATGTCTCTTGCAAATCAGCAATGTGATTTCCTTGCTTCGTGCTTTTCACTATAATATCATCAACATAGGTCAGTACATTCCTGCCTATTTGAGAATGAAGGACCTTAGCTATCATTCTGCTGAAACTTCCTCCAGCATTCTTGAGCCCCTCAGGCATTCGAAGGTAGCAATATGTGCCGCTAGGAGTTATGAAACTAGTCTTCGGCTCATCTTCCTTCTTCATCCAAATTTGATGATAGCCTGAGTAATAATCCAATAGACTCATGAGCTCTGAAGAAGCTGTTGCATCTACAAGAGAGTCTATTCTTGGTAATGGGAACTCGTCCTTTGAATAGGCCTTATTAAGATCTGTGAAATTAATGGACATTCTCTATTTACCATTGGCCTTCTTCACCATAACAGTGTTGGCTAGCCATTCTGGATATTTCACCTCTCTAATGACACCAGCACTAAGAAGTCTTTTTACTTCGTTCCGAGCACCTTCAGCTTTGTCTTCAGACATCTTCCGAAGCCTTTGTTTTCTTGGCCTGAAGGATGGATCCACATTGAGTGAGTGTTCGATAACATCTCTGTTGACACCACAGAGATCATTGGCTGACCAAGCAAAGACATCTTTGTTGTTGAATAAAAATCTTATCAAAGTCTTCTCTTGCTCATCAAATAGCTGAGATCCCAGCAGCACTCTTTGTTCTGCTATGTCTTCGCATAGTAGCATAGGCCTCGGCTGATCTGCCGAAGCAGCCTTCTCTCTTTTGTGCTTAAACTGTTGACAAGCTTCGGCTTCATCTATGTTATGGATTGCATTTGAATCTGTCTAATTTCCTTCAGCCTTTCTGGCAGCTTCTTGACTTCCATGGATAGTGATGGGCCCTTGCTCCGAAGGTATCTTCATGCATAAGTATGCTGGATGGAGTATTGCTTCGAAAGCATTGAGTGTCCCTCGACCAATGATTGCATTGTATGGGTACTCCATGTCAACAATGTCAAAAACAACTTGCTCAGTTCTTGTATTGTGGACATAGCTGAAGGTAACTGGCATTGTGATTTTGCCAAGTGTCACAATCTGCCTTCCTCCGAAACCACAAAGAGGGTGTGTAGCATCATGAATCTTGTCTTCTGGCTCTTGCATCTGTCTGAAGGCCTTAGCAAATATGATATCTGCTGCACTACCTGTGTCAACCAGAACATTATGGACTAGAAACCCCTTGATGACACAAGATATGACCATAGCATCATTGTGAGGGTAATCCTTGAGCTGAAGGTCCTCCTAGGAGAAGGTGATTGGGATGTGGGACCATTTGGACTTGATGAAGGGACCCTGCACCCCAACATGTTGCACACTTCTTTGTGCTTCCTTCTTCTGCTTCTTGTTAGCTGGCTCTGAGCTTGAACCGTCTGTTATCAGGAGCACCAGCTTTGTAGCCGAAGGTGCTACGACTTGGTTGCTGAACGAAGCCATCAGCTCAAAAGTGGAAGTGAGTTCACCGGAGGTGGGCGCCAATGTTGGGGGCTTGTTCTTAAATGCTATGAGTTAAGAATAAGGCAACACAAAATGTTAAAGGTTAATGCCCTTCGTCCTTCGAAGCATTATTTCCCTTAGGATATAATGATCTTCAAACGAAGGTCATGAAGGACGTACCTTCATCATTGCAATGTATGTTAATGAAAGAAGAAGCATATGAAATATAAAAGACAACATGAATAATCATATGATATTATTAATATATCTTCTTTTATTATTATGAATAAACAGAAACAAAATTGAATTACATTTATACCTTCGGCTTGACAGAAGGTAAAAGTCCAAGCGCGACGCACAAGCAGGTACGAGTTAACGTGAACAGTACGGGGGTACTATTTACCTATATATAGGCACGGGACGCAGCCCGGTCAGAATTACATTTATGCCCCTGATGACTAGTTACAATCATGACACAAATCATCATAGGCTGAACGGTCTTTTCCTCCTTAAGTCGGTGCAGCCTTTCGTCTCAAGGCATGTCGCTATGACGAAGCTCTCTGGATCGTAGCTTCGGCGTGTACCTTTGCGCTGTGTTTGGTTATATGTTGATCTTTCGAAGATGCTTCTTCTTAAAGGACCTTCGGTGATGAAGCAGGCTCCCAACAAATGTATTTCTATTAATATTATTATTATTATTATTATTATTATTATTATTATTATTATTAAATGCACACACAAATAAACTCCGACATGATGCAATAGATATATATGTTTATTTTAATTAATTTATTTGTTTGATAAATGTTTGAAATATGAAGCTCTCTCATATTATTTTCTTTCTTTTTAGAAAAATAGTATTTTGAATGTGGGGTAAGAAGTAAAAGTTACTTTAAAATTAAATATTCATGTAAATAAATACTTACGGTGCATCATTTAATGAAATGCATAATCATTTAGTTGAATAGAAAACTTTTTTATTACTTGTTTTCTGAAATAATTCTTGGTTTTCAAAACTCAGTCCTCAATTTTCAACACTTAAGTATAATTTTGAGATATCTGAATTTGATATTTTATTTCCTCATATAATAATAATAATAATAATAATAATAATAATAATAATAATAATATACAAATTTTGGGCCTTACATTAGCGGTCATAAAAAACAAGAGATCGCGCAAACGAGAAACAAGCACATTTACATTGTCCAAGAATGACAGCAAGACCGACCATCTAAGCTTATTCAAGTTTTGAACCTCCCTAGATCCTCCTAAGAAGGGTGTCGTCAACAAGAATATCTGCCAAGCAACGAGATAACGGCTCTAACTCGCTACCATGTCCGCAAGCTCTGCGTCAGTCCACCCCTCGAAATACCCGATGCTCAGGGTTTCCAGCTCGATCCTCTCCTCACGTGTGGAGAAAAGTTCAAGCCAGGCCATGATGCTCGTTATTTGAAGAAAGTGGGGAGCCATCAGAACGTCTTGACTATAGAGGATATGGCAATGGTACTAGAAGAATTTGTCCTTAGAAAATTGCAGTAATAGGACCAAGTGGCTGACTAATGGTGTCAATTATCTCTAAATGTTGTTACTGGTATAGATGAGAAAGATAGTCTCTGTCACACCCGGATTTAAGGGACAAAGCCGAATGCATCTCATATATGCGTCAAAAAAGACAACACATATAATAACAGAGTGTATAGAGATAAATATCACAATATAATCAGAGTACTTATTACATATCGGAAGTCTTACAAAATAAAAGATAAATATAAAACAAACTAAAGTTCATCCTTGGCGCCATAAAGTCAACTAGGAGATGCCACCTATATCAAGTCGGACTCCTCGTTGGGTGTCTCCTCTTGAACCACATGTTCTTCTCCTGTGGGGGTGTGAGACATCAAGAGTGAGCTCACACATGTTCATCGCTCAAGAAGTTGTGGGGAATAATGTGCATGAACCTCCAAAGGTGGGAGTTCATGTGATATGTAAGGCTGATCAACAATAGGGGTTAAAGCTGAGCATTACTTTTAATAAGTTGGTCAAATTTTATTAGCAGTTACTAAATGTAAGTAAATATCAAACCATAATAAGAATAATAAAACAAAGTTAATAAATAATCCCATGCAATGCAAATGACAAATTGAATTTAGTTCCATAATTTAATCATCCGAGAGTCCTAAGCTGCTCTTGACCGTGAGCTCAGCTAATATATCAGTTTTACAATCTGCAGAGGTTGTACCCTGTACCCACAAGTCATGTTACCCATCTGCCACGGGGTTGTACGGGCCCCATACACCTCTACCAAGGAAGCGAGGCACAGGGTAACACTACGAGGTCTTTACAAAGTTTCACTAGCTTCCAAAAACCCGCTACAGTTTCTGGGAAGAGCAATTGCAAGAATCCCTCGTCTGACCACCATCGCAGCAAAATCAACCTGAGAACCTCCCTGCATGCCTACTCCCCTACTGCTCTTGCCCCTTTCGGGTAAGGTAGTCTTCCACTAGCTTTTTTAATTAGTCAGCCAAGGGCGTCCCATTCCACTCTTGTGGTGGCACGTGTTTCTCAAGTTAAGCTCCATGTTCCAATTAAACTTAATGATCTTGACATGAACATAACAGAATAATTGGAACATGGATATAATGAAATATTAACCTAAAACCATGTAAAGCAATAGCAAACTACCCAAATGATTCAGGGGTAAATAAGGTAAAAGATAATCAGACTAGGGTGACCTATTGGGTCCCATCAAAATTAAACCTATGCATGAATAAGTGATATTAAAGAACATTATTGGGTAATAAATGTGGTCAAGGGCACAACTTGACTGGGACTTGAGATTCCAGGTACCAGGATGATCTTCAGATTCTCGTGACCTCACTGCTAGTCATAGCAATACAAACAAACATGATATAGACAAAATTAACATCACACCAAATATAAGAATGAACTGTATAATAATGATCTACGCGTTGCTATGAGATCGTGGGATCAAGAATCGCTAAATTCGAAGTTACGATTAAGGAATTATGATTTATGGTAGATCTATGTGGTTTAAATATTAACTTATATTATAAATTGGTTAGTGTATATAACATGAGATACTATTCTATAAATAATTAATTCAACCTTAATATAAGTCATTACTTGATTATAAATCATCTTTTAGGCCAAAGATAACCATAAAATCAGGATACTATATTAATATTAGAATAAGCTAATCTAGAAAACATAGATTAATCAAATTAGTTACCTAATTATAAAAGTATGGGATATCATATAAACAATGTTGCTACTGTGTAGTAAATATTTATACGAAGCTAACGCAACTTGAACGAATTGAAACAGAATTAAAATGAATTAATTATGATTTTCCGAAGTTATTTAGTACCTAGAATAGATTAATTCAAGTGAATAATTTTAATTCACGTTTCATGGCTAAACAAAGGTACTAGATGATGAACAATATTAAAACAAAATTATTGCAACCGGAATGGGTCAATTTGGAGCTAAAATAAATTAAATATGAGTTAAACAAGTTCTAGAAATTGTTTTTATATTAAAATTCATTTCTATAATTAATTAACTAATTTCCTCGGATCTCTGGACTGTGCACCAAATATTGGAAAGCGCAGGGACAGCTGCGCAAGAATTCCCAAGACTCAGAACTACATCCGTACGGACGGTGGGTCGATTAGCTAATTCTCGGAGGGCTCTTTAGCAAAATGGTCGCCGCGGGTATAGGATTATTTCAGCCACCCGATCTAGAATTGATGGCTCTGATTAGATCTAGGCTTTGACTGAATCGGCACGCGATGCCATCCGCCAAATCGGAGATCGACGGCCATGATTTAATGAAACAGGGAGCTAATCCTATCCATCCATCGCTCGATGAACGACCCTCATAACCCGATCGAACCAGTACGACACATCTATTCGTGGTCGTTCATCCGAGGATCAACAGCTCAAATCAATCGTGGAACCATCTACTCCTAACCCTCCGATAAAGATCCCTACGGTGATCGTGTGTCTTCTTTTCCTTTCGATCTAGAGCGTTCATCATAAAATGGATGGCCCCCACTCATCTTCAACCTCACACCCACCTATCGTACTCTCTGAGCTAGCAGACCATGGCCGCGAGGACCCTTCCCCCAGCCGGCAACCTCGATGGCGATACCCAATGTAACACCCTGAATTTGGGGGTATAAAATTTCTTTTCCAATATCCACCAAACTCAGGTGTTACCCTCTCTTTTCCTTGATCTTTCTTTTCTTTTCCCTAAATAGTGGGGAATTATTTTTGTATTATATCTGCGTGTAAGCCTAGTAAATTAAAACCCTATGAGTGCTTTGATTGTCGCATCATGCTGGCGTATACTTTCACTTTGTTTGGTGAGTGATTTTGTGGAGCATGGGTTTAATAAGGAATTCAATTTAACATCGTGAAGAAAATAGGAAAGAACAAAAGATAAAGAAAATGGAAAATAGAAAGGAGCCCCCCGTCTCTCTTGGGCCGACTCTTTGGCAGGCCCAGCCGCCCCCCCCCCCCCTCCTTCCCCCTTTTCCCTTGGGTCGGCTGGCTCGGCGGCCCAGCCGCCCCCTCCAGCGCGCGACCCCTGCGCGGGCGCGGCTCCAGCGCGAGCGTGCGGCCCTGCGCGGGCGCGGCTCCGGCGCGGGCGCGCGGCCCTGCGTGTGCGCGGCTTCGGTGTGGTCCCGGCTCAGCGGCGCGGAGGCGCGCCCTCGGCGGTGCGGCGTCGCGGCAGCGCGGAGCGCGTGGCGGCCCGACGCAGCTGACCGGCGTGGTGGCCCGCGGCCAGCCCACGTGGCCAGCGCGGCGGCTCGTCGGCTAGCCCCGGCTCGGCCTGTGGCGCGGCTCGCGGCCCTAGCGCCGCAACCCGCGGCTTGCCTGGCATAGGTGCCTGCGTGGCCAGCCTGCGTGAGCTCCCAGCGGGCCCTGGTCGGCACCCAACCGTCGTGATCGACCGAAAGATCACCTTCGCCGAACTCCTTTTGTCGTGTTGGTCCTCATGTGCGCAGTGGAGAACGAGAAGAAGAAGCAATCATCCTATTCGTGAGTGAGGTGGTTGTGGCCGCATGAGATCCTATCGTTTTGAATCGTGAACGAGTACGTATTCAATGTGCATGCATAGCAGATACATCTGATCCTGTTTTAATTGTGATAACTTCGTAATCATATCAAATGCACGTTAATAATAAGTATTTTGTCTAACCAGCGTATTGTTTGTTTATCTAATGGTTAATGAAATGACATTCTAATTTAAGTGTAGCTTTAACTTGTCCTTTTATAAATACCCATTAACATGATTACATCAATTCAAACGTTTATGAATCAATACTCGTTTAGTATAAGCACGACAGTTATTTAGTGGTTCCCACGCTTCGCGCGTGCTGATTTGCATGTCATTCGCGCGATGTCGCGCGTATGGATTCGCGTGTACTGTTCCGCAAGTGGTGTCGTGCTGGGCCATGTGTCGTTTGCACGCTAAGTCGTGGGTATCTGTGTGTCGTTCGCGAGTGTCGCGCGTGCTCTCCGCACACGTTGTCACTCGACGTTCACGCGTATCGCATATTATTCGCGCGTGAGATTAAGTCGTTTGCTTATAATCACTCATGACAGTTAATTAACTATTTAACCATCTACTATTAAACTAGTAAGTTAGTCATAACTATATAGTAGTTTTAATCTACATTTGATGTCAATTAATGTGATTGCGTCGAATTAAATGTTCTAACTAATACTTTGTAGCGTAAATGTTATAACTTCTCGACCCTAGCTTAGACTATCGCGGTTCTTTTCCTCGCATAACCGTAGAAGCGCTATCTATTTTATATTGCTCGTTTTTATAACATTTTATATTGTATGGTGTAATATTCTTATGTATATGTATATGTTTGTTTGCTTGTGTCTGTTTGTCTTCGCTTCGCGTTGCGATTAGAATCATGACTCGTTCCTGAGCTTCGAGGAATCGATGATCAACACTTGGTGAACCACTGGTCCCGAGATCAAGCTCTTCGAGTTCTACAAGGCCGAAGATCCTGAGCATCTGTTTGGTGAAGGCAAGTGTCCTTTGACCTATCTCTGTCCTATTCATTCTTTAATTCACCTCCCGCTTTACACATGTATACCTAAGGATTGACTAGCTTTTGTTATCCATGTCCTTGTTTACCTATTTGGGTTAGATTATTATTATTGTTTAGCTTTATGCTATTGCTCAAACTCTAATCAATGAACATGATGAGATTATCTATGATACGCTGTTTTCCCCTCTCTTATTATGATGTTATACTTGTGGTCTTCAAGGGGGCTCGAGCGGTTTCTCGAGTGCCTCTCCGTAAGGACCTGTTCTATGGATGATCGCCCGGGAAAACAGTGCAACCATAAGGGTGGAGTGGGACGCCCTTAGCTGAATAATTAGAGGATCTGGGGTGTAGTTCGCTTAGCCGTTGTGCCGTGAATGGGGCTCGGTGTATGCGGCTCGCTCTGCCAAGGTTGATTTGTCCCTTGGGGAGGAGTGCGGTACATTTAGGAAACCTAACGGGCGGCTACAGCCCCGGGGAATCTTTGTAAAGGCTACGTAGTGATGCCCTGCTGGGTCACCTTGGTAGTGATCAATGGAGAGTCATGATCTTCGGGCAGAATGGGAATCACGGCTTGTGGGTAAAGTGCACAATCTCTGTAGAGTGTTTGAAAACTGATATATCAGCCGTGCTCGCGGTTATGAGCGGCCAAGGGAGCTCCAATGATTAGTGGTACTTGATCAGAGACACTTTGGTTTACAGGTGGTTATGAGATCGATGGTTCTGGTTATGACTATGGTGCTGGTAAGTGGTATTCTTTCCGTTTGGAAAGGGTACATCGGGCTAATAACTTGGGTTAATGCTAAAACCTGGCTTTCTATTAGTAAATAATAAGCTGACCAACTAAAAACAACTGCTTGACTTATCCCCACATAAAGCTAGCCCACTACAGCCAAACAGGACGCTTGCTGAGTATGTTGATGTGTACTCACCCTTGCTCTACACACCAAACCCCCCATCCCCAGGTTGTCAGCATTGCAACCACTGCTCAGGAGAAGATGAAGCTGTGGAAGGAGACTTCCAGGAGTTCCAAGACTACGACGAGTTCTAGGCGTGGGTTAGCGGCAACCCCCAGTCGGCTGCCTGTGAAGGCCGCGGTTATCTACGTTTCGTTTTCACACTTTGATTTATTGTAAAGACTATGTGGACGTCTCAGACGTATGATGTAATCGACTACTATTTCCCTTCTTAATACTATTTGAGCACTATGTGATGATGTTCATGTTATGTAACTGCTGTGTACGTGAATTGCTGATCCTGGCACGTACATGGTTCGCATTCGGTTTGCCTTCTAAAACCGGGTGTGACATAAGGTGGTATCAAAGCCGTGCTGACTGTAGGACCGCTAACCTAGAGTAGCATTGGCCATTTTAAGGACTTATTGACTATTACTTCACCCCATCCTTGGTTCTGCTTCAAAATATTAGTCACCCCGACTAATTCAATGTTGTGCTCCTATATGCCCCCTTGCCAAAAAGTATTTTATTCTAGTATGGTCTATACTTCTCTCAACCTATTAGATCTGATCTCATCTTGTGCTTGCGACATCTTTGACCATAGTCCTTAGTCTTTTAGGTCTCTTTCCTCATCCATTATTAAATTGCTACTGTTTGACCATCTCTATTCCATTTTGTTATTGACATGCTCGTATCCTTGCATTTTTAATACCCTTATCCCTTAATCTAAAGCACTTACCCTTGTACCTCTACTACCTATTTAAACATTTCAGTTTATATGTCCATGATCTTACTGGCATTTGAGACCCTTTCCTATTCTATTGATAAGTCGCTATCTTTTTGGCAATTTGTACTTTCTTGGTCATGGTATGCTCGTACCATTGGAATCTTGCATACTCTTATTTTTATATATGCTTACCTTTATGTCCCAATATCTGTTTGAAATATTTCAGTTAACATGCCCTTGACCACCCTTGTTTCCTAATGATCCATGAGTGATCATTTTATTTTGCACACCTGTAGTAATCTCGTTGTTTCTTTGTAACTCCATTCGGTAATGAATCTTTACTTCAACCCTTCTGTTGGAACCTTACCGATCTTACCCTTGATTGTTTTCTCCACTTTGTCGTTTCACGAGTCTTGTCTTAACTATATCCTTTGTTATGCTTTTTAATTATTATCATGTGCACCCTTGACACCTCTATATCCTACATTGATGTTTGTCTCATACCTGCCCTTTAAAATCGCCAACTTCCGTCTCATACCTTCTTTCTCTTGGTCGTATCCTCTTCTTTGGCTCGCGAGTTTGTAACTTCATCCTTTGTTGTGCTTTTGCTTCTTATTGCCTTTACCCTTCTCATCTCTCAATCTTACCTTGGTGATTACGCTATGTTCGTTATCTAAAACCTCCAATCTCCCACCCTAGTTCAAGCGTGGTCTCTTACTTATCTCACCCGTGGTTATATCCTATACTTTACCTCTTGCAAGACTTATCTTATCTCTATTCTTGATTGTACCTAGATTCCTGGTTTTTATGCACATTTACCTCTTCCTTTATATCCTTGCCTATTATCACCTTTGACCCTTGACCTCTCTCCATATTTACCATGATGTTTACCTATTTCTTAGCCTCACTTATTCCATTTCAATCCGAGAGTGTTATTTTCCCTATCCTGCTCTTGTTCGTTTCCTTTCCCTTTGTCGCTTTGCAATTCTTGTCTTACCTTAACTTCATCCTTTGTGTAGCTTTTGTTTGATATCATTCTTACCTTTGTAATCTGTAGATCTTGCCTTGATACTTATCTTAGGTCTGCTTGTTGAAATCCCCTCTTTTCTATCTCAATTCGAGAGATATGTTCTACTTATCTCACCCTTGACTATATCTTCTTCTTTACCGCGTGTAGGCCTAGACTTAACTCCATTCGTTATTGTATTTGTACCACTTGCTCTTCCATGCCTTTACCTTTTCTCTTACACCCTTGTCCGTTATCGCCTTTGGCCCTTGCGATATTTATGTCTTCTACCTAAATGCTTACCTTAAATTTATCCTTTAAATCCTCCCCTTTCTTTCAACCCAGTTTGAGAGTTGCGAGTTACCTACCTCTCCCTTGATTTCTCTTCACTTCTTGTCGCCTTACAAGTTTTGTTTCAATTCCATCCTTTGCTATGTGTTTTATTTGCTATCACCACCTCCTTGTCATCCATCGATCTTGCCTTGATACTAATCTTTATTCTGGCTCTTTAAAATCTCCTCTCTTCCACCTCGATTGGAGAGTGGTTGTTTACCTATCTGGCCATTGGACGTACCTTCTTCTTTTTTCATCTGCAGGTCTTGTCTTAACTCCATCCTTTGTTTTGTGGTACTTATATCCTTGGTTGTGTTTGTCTGTTATCACCTTAACCCTTGTCATCCCTTGATCTTTACATGATGCTTATCTTGCACCTGCATTTTAAAGCCTCCTCTCCCATTTCATTTCAAGAGTGGTGTCTTGCCTATCCCGCTCTTGTTCATTCCCTTTTCCCTCTGTCGAGTTGCAAGTCTTGTCCTAACTCTATCTTTTGGTGTTTTTGCCTTTCACCTCCCTTACCTTTGTAATCTCTAGATCTTTCCATGATGTTATCTTATGCCTACCTTTTGAAAATATCATCTTTTCCATCTCGATTTGAGAATGGTGTTTTACCTATCCTGACCTTGGTTGCATTCTCTCCCTTGTCGGTTACAATCATTGCTTTAGCTCCGTCCTTTATTATGCTCATGCCCCTACCCTCCATGTCTTATTATTCCCCTTGCCTTTTGTTGGCCTTAGAGTAGTTTCCCTTCTTAAGGAAAGACCACCATTTAATTAAAAGGAACGTATAGCAACGAGAAGTTTGTTGTTGTATGCTTGTGCTGTTTGTCTTTGTGTGATGACTGATTTGCTTCTTTGTGATGAGTTTTGATGTGTTGTGGCCCTTGGTCCGCAATGACATCAGTTTACTAGTTGAGTGCCATAGAGTTAAGTAGTTGGGTTCTCCCCCTGCTCTCTCTAATATGTCTATACTTATGTTTTCTCGCTATTCTTTCCTCTCACACCTGTCCATTTAGCAACCTCCAACCTCTCTTAATCAGTCAAGATCAGAGTTGGAAGCATCTTCACCAAGTGCGTATCAATGCTCCTGTTAAGGGGGGTTAGCCGCTACCCCCAATGAAGACAATGCGGTCAACATCAACCAACAAGATCGGAGTGGCACAGCGGAAGCATGTGTGGGTCCTAACCCACAGGTCCAGGGGATCCTCAAGAACTGCATCAATTGGTCTCGAGCATCTGAAAGTCAAAGCAACAAGTCCGCAAGTTAAGGTTGCAGAGTGAAAGCCAACTCAAGAAGGTCATGATCAACTAATGGGCCAATCTCATTTTCTTGCTAGCCTCTTCTTGAATCTCGAGGGCGAGATTCTGTTAAGGGGGTTAGATTTGTAACACCCTGAATTTGGGGGTATAAAATTTCTTTTCCAATATCCACCAAATTCAGGTGTTACCCTCTCTTTTCCTTGATCTTTCGTTTCTTTTCCCTAAATAGTGGGGAATTATTTTTTTATTATATCTGCGTGTAAGCCTAGTAAATTAAAACCCTATGAGTGCTTTGATTGTTGCATCATGCTGGCGTATACTTTCACTTTGTTTGGTGAGTGATTTTGTGGAGCATGGGTTTAATAAGGAATTCAATTTAACATCGTGAAGAAAATAGGAAAGAACAAAAGATAAAGAAAATGGAAAATAGAAAGGAGCCCCCCTTCTCTCTTGGGCCGACTCTTTGGCAGGCCCAGCCGCCCCCCTCCTTCCCCCTTTTCCCTTGGGCCGGCTGGCTCGGCGGCCCAGCCGCCCCCTCCAGCGTGCGGCCCCTGCGCGGGCGCGGCTTCGGCGTGGTCCCGGCTCAGCGGCGCGGAGGCGCGCCCTCGGCGGTGCGGCGTCGCGGCAGCGCGGAGCGCGTGGCGGCCCGGCGCAGCCGACCGGCGTGGTGGCCCGCGGCCAGCCCACGTGGCCAGCGCGGCGGCTCATCGGCTAGCCCCGGCTCGGCCTGTGGCGCGGCTCACGGCCCTAGCGCCGCAACCCGCGGCTTGCCCGGCACAGGTGCCTGCGTGGCCAGCCTGCGTGAGCTCCTAGCGGGCCCTGGTCTGCACCCAACCGTCGTGATCGACCGAAAGACCACCTTCACCGAACTCCTTCTGTCGTGTTGGTCCTCATGTGCGCAGTGGAGAACGAGAAGAAGAAGCAATCATCCTATTCGTGAGTGAGGTGGTTGTGGCCGCATGAGATCCTATCGTTTTGAATTGTGAACGAGTACGTATTCAATGTGCATGCATAGCAGATACATCTGATCCTGTTTTAATTGTGATAACTTCGTAATCATATCAAAGCACGTTAATAATAAGTATTTTGTCTAACCAGCATATTGTTTGTTTATCTAATGGTTAATGAAATGACATTCTAATTTAAGTGTAGCTTTAACTTGTCCTTTTATAAATACCCATTAATATGACTACATCAATTCAAACGTTTATGAATCAATACTCGTTTAGTATAAGCACGACAGTTATTTAGTGGTTCCCGCGCTTCGCGCGTGCTGATTTGCATGTCATTCACGCGATGTCGCGCGAATGGATTCGCGTGTACTATTCCGCACGTGGTGTCGTGCTGGTCCATGTGTCGTTTGCACGCTAAGTCGTGGGTATCTGTGTGTCGTTCGCGAGTGTCGTGCGTGCTCTCCGCACACGTTGTCGCTCGACGTTCACGCGTATCGCATATTATTCGCGCGTGAGATTAAGCCGTTTGCTTATAATCACTCATGACAGTTAATTAACTATTTAACCATCTACTATTAAACTAGTAAGTTAGTCATAACTATATAGTAGTTTTAATCTACATTTGATGTCAATTAATGTGATTGCGTCGAATTAAATGTTCTAACTAATACTTTGTAGCGTAAATGTTATAACTTCTCGACCCTAGCTTCGACTATCGCGGTTCTTTTCCTCGCATAACCGTAGAAGCGCTATCTATTTTATATTGCTTGTTTTTATAACATTTTATATTGTATGGTGTAATATTCTTATGTATATGTATATGTTTGTTTGCTTGTGTCTGTTTGTCTTCGCTTCATGTTGCGATTAGAATCACGACTCGTTCCTGAGCTTCGAGGAATCGATGATCAACACTTGGTGAACCACTGGTCCCGAGATCAAGCTCTTAGAGTTCTACAAGGCCGAAGATCCTGAGCATCTGTTTGGTGAAGGCAAGTGTCCTTTGACCTATATCTGTCCTATTCATTCTTTAACTCACCTCCCGCTTTACACATGTATACCTAAGGATTGTCTAGCTTTTGTTATCCATGTCCTTGTTTACCTATTTGGGTTAGATTATTATTATTGTTTAGCTTTATGCTATTGCTCAAACTCTAATCAATGAACATGATGAGATTATCTATGATACGTTGTTTTCCCCTCTCTTATTATGATGTTATACTTGTGGTCTTCAAGGGGGCTCGAGCGGTTTCTCGAGTGCCTCTCCGTAAGGACCTGTTCTATGGATGATCGCCCGGGAAAACAGTGCAACCATGAGGGTGGAGTGGGACGCCCTTAGCTGAATAATTAGAGGATCTGGGGTGTAGTTCGCTTAGCCGTTGTGCCGTCAATGGGGCTCGGTGTATGCGGCTCGCTCTGCCAAGGTTGATTTGTCCCTTGGGGAGGAGTGCGGTACATTTAGGAAACCTAACGGGTGGCTACAGCCCCGGGGAATCTTTGTAAAGGCTACATAGTGATGCCCTGCTGGGTCACCTTGGTAGTGATCAATGGAGAGTCATGATCTCCGGGCAGAATGGGAATCACGGCTTGTGGGTAAAGTGCACAACCTCTGCAGAGTGTTTGAAAACTGATATATCAGCCGTGCTCGCGGTTATGAGCGGCCAAGGGAGCTCCAATGATTAGTGGTACTTGATTAGAGACACTTTGGTTTACAGGTGGTTATGAGATCGATGGTTCTGGTTATGACTATGGTGCTGGTAAGTGGTATTCTTTCCGTTTGGAAAGGGTACATCGGGCTAATAACTTGGGTTAATGCTAAAACCTGGCTTTCTATTAGTAAATAATAATCTGACCAACTGAAAGCAACTGTTTGACTTATCCCCACATAAAGCTAGCCCACTACAGCCAAACAGGACCCTTGCTGAGTATGTTGATGTGTACTCACCCTTGCTCTACACACCAAACCCCCCATCCCCAGGTTGTCAGCATTGCAACCACTACTCAGGAGAAGATGAAGCTGTGGAAGGAGACTTCTAGGAGTTCCAAGACTACGACGAGTTCTAGGCGTGGGTTAGCGGCAACCCCCAGTCGGCTGCCTGTGAAGGCCGCAATTATCTATGTTTCGTTTTCGCACTTTGATTTATTGTAAAGACTATGTGGACGTCTCAGACGTATGATGTAATCGACTACTATTTCCCTTCTTAATACTATTTGAGCACTGTGTGATGATGTCCATGTTATGTAACTGCTGTGTACGTGAATTGCTGATCCTGGCACGTACATGGTTCGCATTCGGTTTGCCTTCTAAAACCGGGTGTGACACCCAACAGCGAAGAACACATCTAGGATCCCGCACCGCGTTCCGGCAACAACCTTCTAGAATATGGCGCTAAGTATGCGAGTACAGGAACACAGAAAAGAAAGCACCTGCGGTCGGGCTGATGGCTTCCGGAGGTACTTGACAACAGCGCCCAATCCCGCATGAGCGATCCCCAGATCACTGGCAAGCCCCGGTAGCGCTTCTTCTGGTGAGTACTGCAGCGGCTAGGGCACAAGTTCTCTCTCTCTCACAGGGCAACGACGCGTTCGGTATTTATGGTCCGTGGCTGCGCGCGGGCGCGCCATGCACGGAGGTTGGTGGCGGTTTTCAGGGGAGCGTGTGAGGCTGCGATCAACCGAGACGATGAAAACCTAGGGTCGGCGCTTTGTAGGACTAGCGAGAGCGGGGATCACGGCAAGTAGTTGTAGCCCGCCATTAGCGCCGGCTTGATAGGAAGGTAGTTGCGCCGCCAGAGAGATATGATGGTCCCCGGACTCAGCTGGAAGAAGGTTCCGGGCTTTGGGTCCCACCTGGCATGGATCTTGCCCCCATCCAACGGCAAGCGGAGATCCAGGTGAGAACGGCGCAGCGAGATCCAAACAACCCGGCCGCCATTGCGCGTCCCAGTCTGTTGCGAAGAAGCAGGGAAGAAGCTCCTGCCAATCGGGGCCCACATGGCAGCGAGTGGGGTGTTCCCAGGCCGCACGGCAGGAAGAGAAAGTGGGTTGTGCACAGGTACGGTTGGTGGGCCGGAGGGAGAGGGATTCAGTCCAAGTAAAGGCTTTTTTTATTTATTTATTTCTGTTTTCTATTTTCAAATCCTAGTTTTTAAATTGAGGTTTAAATTCAACCAAAGTCTAAATACCAACTTCTAACTGCACAAGCAAAATTTCAGCATGAGATGCAACACAAAATTTTACTAATCATCTTACCCATTTATTTGAGAAATTGTTTTAAATATGCAATGCACACATGACATATTTATTTTTAAGAAAATATGGTTTTAAGTATTGTGGTTAAAATTTCATTTCAAAGTGAATATTCATTACTTGATTATTTTTAGGAGGAAGTAATGTATTTTTCTATCATGAGTTACTTTAACACGTAAAAGAATATTATATATATTCTTAGGAGGGAATAATCCATTAATTGAATATGTGCAAAGAAAAGAATTCCAAATAATCTCCAACGAATGCATAATTCCAAAACACTAACATATAAATTTATTTATTTATTTATTTTATTAATTTTTTATACCAATTTTGGGCTTTACAGTCTCCAAATCAGAGCATCTATTAGAGACAAAGTGATGCTTACTCTGGTTGATTCAGGCAGTTCAGCAACCTTCATCGATATAGCTATGGTGGCTTAGTTGGGACTATCCACACAGTGTTGTAGGCTGATGGTTGTGAAGATAGCTAATGGTGACATGATGATTACTTATAATATGGTGTTCGAAGTGGATTGGAGGGTTGTTGGCCATGCTTTTGTCACGCTAATAAGGATGCTAAACATGGGGGTTTATGATGCAATACTGGGGTATGACTGGATATGAGCACATAGTCCCATGAAATGCGATTAGATAACTAAGGTGTTGACATTTCAGGATCAAGGAAGTTGGGTGCAGTTGAGAGGAGATTATGTTCCAATGGAAGAAATCACACAGGTGATAGCTATTCCAGTTGAGAAGACGATGAGAGGGAATGAGATTTGGACCTTTGTGTTGTGGGAAGAAAGGCATGAAACTAACAAGCATCATGTGCCAGAGAAGATTTAGGGTTTACTTACAGAATTCTAGGATGTGTTCGAGGTTCCAAAAGGGTTACCACCGTCTAGGGAATTTGATCCTCTCATTCCACTGCTCCCTAGGGCTATACTAGACAATGCTAGATCTTATCTATATTCTCCACTCCATAAGGATGAGATTGAGAGGCAGGTTTGGGTTCTGTTGGATGATGGGTTGATTATACCAAGTGCTAGTCTATTTGCTTCCCTGGTATTATTAGTGCAAAAGAAAGATGGATTATGGAGATTTTGCATTGACTATAGGAAACTCAATGACATGACCATTAAGAATCAATTTAGACATGACATCAAAGTAACATCAAATTCGTATGAAAGAAGAGGATGACTTTAAAAGTGCATTCAAAACTCACCAAGGCCATTACCAAATTCGTGCCATGCCATTTGGCCTCACAAAGGCCCTGGCTAGTTTTTAATGTGCTATGAATTACATCCTCACACCTTTCTTTCGCAAGTTTGCTATGGTATTTATTGATGACATTCTAGTTTACAGTTCAACTCTTGAGCAACACATTGGGCAATTGAGGCAAGTGTTTCTTAAATTGTGAGAGCATCAGTTATTTTTAAGGTTGAAGAAG
This sequence comes from Zea luxurians, assembly GCA_029449295.1. NCBI lineage: Eukaryota > Viridiplantae > Streptophyta > Magnoliopsida > Poales > Poaceae > Zea > Zea luxurians. The sequence goes on from JAOPSE010001924.1 coordinate 88,349, forward strand.
TGTGCCTTTGCTCAACATGAACTACCTTATTTGGGCACATAATATCCAAAGAAGGGGTGTCCATGGACCCTACCAAGATTGAGGCTATGCAACATTGGTCGGTACCAACTTCAGTTACTGAGTTGCAAGAATTTCTAGGCTTGATAGGGTATTATCATAAGTTTGTTAGAAATTATGGTTGTTGGCAAAGCCACTCATTCGGTTGTTACAGAAGAAGAGTTGGAGTTGGACTTAGGAGAGTGAGTGTGCATTTAATTAGTTGAAGCAAGCCATGTGCTCTACTCTGATGTTGGCATTACCTCGTTTTGATCAATATTTTGTGGTGGAAATTGATGCATGTGACATTGGATTGGGGGCAGTGCTTATGCAGCTTGAACAACTAATGCCCTTTTTAAGCAAGGCATTAGGAGATCGAAACGGGAATCTATCCATTTACGAGGAGTTCTTAGCGTTGTTCATGGTTGTGGATCATTGTTGGCCCTATTTGCAAAAATGTTTCGAGTTCTTCATTCAGACAGATCATCAATCAATGTGTTATTTGACTGAACAACACCTCCAATCTGACCTTCAATGCAAACCAATGACTAAACTAATGGGACTTTCATTCAAGATTGTCTATAAAAGGGCAAGGAGAATGTTGTCATGGATGTTTTGTCTTAGGTCCCTCATGTGCTGTCAGTATCTACTGTAACCGAGGTTCAACCTGTTTGGGTGCAGGAGGTGCTAAACTCGTATGTGATTTATACAAATGCTTAGACATTGATGTGGAAGTTGTTGATTACCAGTCTAGATGAAGATGGTTTTTGGGTTGATAGGTATAATTTGTAGGAAACAACAAATTTGGGTGGGTGAGAATTTTGCACTGCGCACCAAGTTGATTGCAGCGATGCATGACAGCACTCTTAGGGGGGCATTTGGGAGTCTTACCTACTTATCAATGTCTCAAGAAATCTTTCTGATGGCGTGGGCTCAAGGTAGACGTTGAGCACTTTGTGAGTTGGTGTGGGGTGTGCCAATAGGCCAAAGCCAAGCGAGTGCATCCTATAGAGTTACTTCAGTCATTGCCACTTCCAGTAGGACAATCACGATGAACTTTGTGGAAGGGCTTCCGAAGTCTGAAAATTGTGACACCATACTGGTGGTGGTCATTTTGGGGGACTCAAACACCATTTCACGGCTCCTCAAGTGGCTCAGGATTTGTTGGACAACGAGGTCAAACTATATGTACTCCCCAGGTCGATCATCTGTGACTGGGACAAAATCTTCACTAGTGTGTTTTGGCAAACCCTCTTTAGATTGTTGGATGTCAAGCTAAGTCTAAGCACTGCTTACCATCCACATACGGACAAGCAGAGCGAGAGGGTAAACCTATGTTTGGAGATGTTCTTGCATTGTGTTGTGCATGATAATCCTAAGGATTGGTGAAGGCGGCTTCCGTTCGCCGAGTTTTGGTAGAACTCGTCACATCACTCTTCTTTGGGTTGTTCCCCATTGAAAGCTTTGTATGGCTACGATTTGATTTGACTGTAACTCCAATAGTGTTGTCTAATGATGGCCAATCTATGGAAGAGTTGGTGACTGGTCGGGTTTAATTATTTAGAATGGTTGAAGGAGCAGTTGGCGAGGGCTCAGAATCAAATGAAGTTTTATGCTGATCAACATCGGGCTCAGAGAGTTCCAGGTGGGTGATATGGTGTTACTATGTTTACAACCATATCTTCGTAAATCTCTGGTGCGTCATTCCATGTCCTAAACTTTCATTCAAGTTTTTGGTCCTTACCATGTGGTACGCAAGGTGGGAATAGGGGCATATGATTTGGATCTTCTAGCATCTTCCCAAGTGAATCATATGTTTCATGTTTCTCAAATTAAGTTGTTTACTCCTACCTACATTATGGTGTTTTCTCAGTTACCTCACTCTGTGGACTCGATAGGATTGGAAGTCTCACCTGCTGCAGTGTTGGATTCATATACCGTGTACTAGGTGAGTGCCCGTGCGTTGCTACGGAAATAAAAAATTTGTATGAAACATATAAACGGAACGACAAATATCACTATGATATGCAAAATTTGTGCGGTAAACATTATCAATATCAGACATTATTTCTAAAGAGTCAATTTAGAATTTTGTAATGACAGACAAATGTGTCGACAACCATACACTAAACTAATCCTTTTTAGCGATATCGATAAGTCGTTGTTGTATGTTTGCAGGGATGATATATCGGCACGAATTATCCTCATAACTTAACAGATCAATCACAAAGTTCCTTCGAAGAATCTTTCCATCCTACACACAAAGACAGCAGAGAACAAAACGTCAAATTTGTAGTACGTAACCGGAATGTATGTTTGAACATGAAACGAACGTACTGCACTCACCCTAAAAAATTTCATTCGTCTGTCATTTCCCCACATGGTCATAGCTTGTAGAACGAGGTAGCTGGTATTCAGCCTATAGAAGAATGTTTGGCCAACTATGTTATATACAATGATTATCATAGAAAAAATTTAAACTGCTGAGAAGGTGGTACGAAGAAAATACCCTCTTAAGTCAATTGAAACACCATTCCGAATTGTATGTTTCCACTTAAAATATCATTTTCCCATCCAGAACGTTTCTTGCTGTAGGCAATCTTATATTTCTTTGAGGCCATGATAATCGCTTCTGCGAACCTCTTGTATGGCATGTGCTTATACCAATCTTGGGTCGGTGTAAAGTCGATAAAAGTCACGTACTTTTTAACATGATCTATTACGAAAAGGGTGTAACATCCTTTGAATTTCCATGGCATAAGAATCTACAAAATATCAGTCATTAGAAATGCATAGTCCCCTTTATAAATACATTCGAAATGAACACATACTTACATAACTAACGTGTGAATTTTGGCAAGAACACACACATGTGCGTGTATACTTGATGAATATATGTGTCGTCCAAGTCAGAGTTCTAGTGAATTCCTTAACGAATCAGGGAGTACATCGCGAGTAACATCATCTATTTTTTTCCTCTCAATTCCCACTCTCCAGCCTAGAGCAAATAATCCACAAAGCGAAACAAAAAAATAAAACTTGTATCATGTTGAACCATTTCTTCTAAGTTCTTAAGTAAGGCGAGCGAATCCGGTATTAGAGGTCATCAGGCCCGTTTTTTAGCTGCCAGACGACATTACACGAAAATTGTGGTCCCAAAAATGTTCGAGGAGAATGTACCATCAGCTAAAAAATGGTGCGGGTAGTTGACACAGGTGTCATGTATTCTTCTCAACTCAAATGCTGCTGCTCGCTCGACCATGTGTTTATAACGAAATCGTGAAACGCGCGCGCAAGCTCAATTACAGATCTAGATGTTCAGTGGAATAAAAATGGTGTCTTGCATAGTCAAGGGAATAAAAATCACAAGAAACATAAAATAGATCACAAATTCAACACAATTACCTGAGAAGTTGTTGTGATAGGTGACAAATTCTGGAGGCGCGAAAAGAGGGAGAGCAGATAGAAACTGGGGGGTGTGGCTACATTTATAGCCAGTGAGGACAGATAGCCAATTTCCACCTTCCATCAATGGAGAAAGTTGGAAAGAAAAGAGATCCACACATTTAAGGAAACAGAGCAGAGAAAAATATAGAAAGGGATCCACCTCGGCTAATTACGGAGGTAAATATGGCATTCGCACTACAGACATAAGACAGGCAAAACGTGTGGAGGGAAACTCTGTCTACACAGTCGTGATTGGTGGCTTTCTTTCCAACCTAGCCGCTCAGATCTACAAATGTAGCCACATTTACGAGAAGTATTCTAATGTTTTTAACAGACACCATGGAAGTGATTCTGGCCGAAAGTAGAATGAACCAAAACCGGAGTATTCTACCCCCGCTTGAGATGTTGGATCCTTTTTTTACTCTACTTCCGACCAGCTCTTGCTCTTTCAAGTTGGCCACCCCATACACGAAGAAAAACGAGTAGTACTCCAAAAGGCCGCTTTTGATGTTAATTGCATACGCTGACTTTGAGTTGAATACAACCTTGCCCCCCTATGCACGGACATGTTTTAATCCCTCCATGGTGTACATGTATCCACGCGCACGTAGGGAAAAGGAACATTCTAAACTGGTGATGCTAAAAAACTGGTGATACGCTACAACCAACAAGGTATGTATGCATTCTCCAAAGAAATATCACGAATGGCAACATTTTAGAAACATGACTATAAAAAAACAAGTGGAACTTTCCAATCTCACATTGCAAGAAGAGCACCGTTGGGTGACATAGCAAAAGTTAAAATTGCCTCACGAGTTATTTTCTTTGATCTAGTTCTCGTCCATAAGGTAGTATTCCAAGACACTATTTTTCCATAATCACCTAAAAATCAATATTGTTTAGACATTGTCAGACCTTAAGCTTGTTGGCTAATTCAATTTGTAACTTGGTCAACTTAAACCTTAATGTCACCTTCCATCACAGTTATAAATAAGACATGACTGTTGCCAGCCTTGTTAGAGAATCTACAGAATCCAAATATTTCCCCCTGAAAATGTACAGAACAAAACTCTATTGAAACAAGGCATAAAATCATTAAACTTATGTATTCCGTTCAAGAAAAAACTCACTGTTTCTCTTGGCAGACTGGCTACAACTTCAGATGACTGCAAATCCCACCTCTACATGGGCCACTGCTCCTATTCACAGCAAGAAACTTCTCGTCGGAACTAAGAAGATGGATCATAGCAGAGGAACCCATCAGTATCTCACAACCAATAATCAAGTGGAAAAAGAGTTCAATGGCCATTTGTTACCTGATAGTAAGATCCTTAATCGATGTTTTAGTATGGATTTCTGTGAGAACAGACCCCATGGTAGGACAGTTGAAAACTCTTAAATGCCCATCCTACAAAGGAATATAAAGAAACAAACATGTCAATAACCATAAGATTTCAGTGCCATAACAAAAGCTCCAAGAGAAAGAATAAAATTGCATATGAACCATCAACCATGAAAAACCTCAAAGCATAAATGCAAGACCATATTGAAAAGTTATTTACTTACATGGAGGCAAACCAGATTTGCCTTGTTATAACGTAAAAGCAAGATTAAATATCAGTGCTCAAAGACTGTTCTGCCAGTGTGAAATGACTATTAAGAAGTCAATAGATAAAACCTATTGAAACCAATAAATGTATCTTTGCTTTCAACAGTAAATTAAGGTGATGATGCAAACATGTATAAAACAAGGACGTATCATAAAAACAAGGACGTGTCGTAAAAAACGCATCTCAAGAACTACTTAATGTTATTTGGTATCTCCAATTCTCCATAGTCCATACGTTAAAGATAAGTAAAAACAATTACTTTCAAAACTGCACTGGCTATACTTTCTATGCAAAGATGTCTGTACCATGTTAACCATGAAACAAGAATCCCTTTGCCTAGCATAACAATATACACCCACCTCTTCAGACACCACAACTCATAATCAGAATAGTCGTACTATTGTAGCAAATGGTCATTAAGTTGCCAAAACAGGCTAACTGTTTGGTTACATTGGTCAGTACTAAAAAAATGTTGCTTATGATAATTGTAGTCTATAGTAAACATTTTTTCCTGCATGATGCCATGAAGGATATTACTTTTGGTACTCCTGGAAACTACTAAGCTAACATATCTTCCTCAGGCAATTTTTTCTGTTTATATGTCAAACTCGGAAGAAAAATAAAGTTGAAAATTAGAAACTTAGAATACATTCTAATTAGGTGCTCGAAGTGCCTATAGTTTTCCCTTCAGAAAAAGTCAAATAGAAAATGAAATAAAATGAAGCTACATAATCCATCCATTCCAAATTATAAGACATTTTAGTTTTCCTAGACACAACTTTTGCTAGGCTCTTAGATATACACTATGTCTAGATACAAAGTAAATCAATGTATAATATCTTATTTTGGAACGGAGAGAGTACTAAACCTACTAACAATAGTTATAAAAAGTAAAATGCAAAGGGAAAAGTACACAATATTAACTTACTTCACCACCAATAGCATGTATTGAACCTTCTCCGCTGAAGGATACGGCCAACTGCAAACCAACATCTTTCAGCTCTGCTAAAGCATCCTGGTCCGGCTCCAAAGCCAACCTCTATGGTCCCTCTCCTTCCTATGATTCCCATCAATACAACCTACATGAGTGTTTTCCTATAGACGGCGGACGATTTTTCAGGAGACCTGGCATGCAAGAGAGCCACACGCAAGAATGGGCTGGGACTGCGGCAGGTTATTAGATATATGAAGCAGCAGTGCTTTCTGCCATCCGTACCAATGTTGCCGAAACATCCCTTCTCTTGTACACCTAAGGTACACGATGAAAACTTCCAAAAATCAGGTAACACTAGAAAGTGGAATTTACTAAAAAAGATCAATGGCAAGGCATCATACATATTCCCATAAGGTACATAAAAAACAGATTTCTGAAACGCACACACAGAAGTAGCTATCAACCCCAATGATTAGGTGACTAAACTTACGGGATAACAACAGCATCCAGAATTTCTGGATGAGACAGAAGTAGCCTTCAAGCTCGGCGGGTGCAATCTGCCGAAGAAAAATATGAAATTCGACTAAAGAAAAAAACACATGATATAAGATTCAAAAGGTAAAATAACATATGTGATGGATAATCCATTTTATGATAGTTAGATCGAATAGTAAGCAAAGAATATAATGTTAGCCAAAGCACCACCTAAGGCTAAAATACAGCTCGTGTGCAAAAAATACCACAACAATAAAAGCGAGCAAAAATATATTAAGACCTGCCGAGTGATCCAGGCTTTGATGCTACCAAGTACAACAAGAAAGGGAAAAGGAGAATCAGTTTTCTTCAGGGATCAAGATGTTTTTTTGCTCCATTCAACACTAAGTCACTAAATAATACCAGCCTACCATCAAGAATGAATTCAAATATCTATGCTATATGAAAATAAATCATAAAAGGGTCCATTCAGCCTAGAGAAAAAAAATCATACCTGGAACTGTGCCATCAGTCAGTAGAGCATCCAACGAGGTCTCAATCGTTGGCATGCAACAATATTGTTTTCGATGTAAGGAACCTTACAAAAAATCCAATTGAAAACAATATTGTTTTTATTTATGCAGCTGTTTTTTGAGTATGGGAAATGTCCTCAGTTCTTCGATTCATTTTCTGATCGGTAATATTTCCTGGTGTAGGTTTCTCATAGGAAACCGAGGCCCACCAACTGTATACTTGTTGGTTTGGTGGGGAAAGAAGAGTGGGTAATGCACACATGTTCAGCCACGCATGGTGTACTAACCGACCCATGTAGATAAACTATTTGCTATTATTTGTGAGTAGAATAATAAATCTAATGAAATGATCATGAGCATGACTGTACTTCCATCGGTTTTTTCTTCAGGAAGGCAATTACCTCCCCGGCCAACCTGCTACCCATTTCTTTGAAGTCTCCAGATGTTTTATCTTCATTAGCCTCAGACATTAGGCAAACGGCTCCGGGGTCCAATAGAAGCCATTGGTTTCTAACAAGACGTAAATCCAAATGGTGGCCCTGTTTATTTAAATCAGAGTAAGGTTCAGATAAGTGTTACTTTTAAATCAGGTCATGCATATCTTGAACAGATTGTGTATTGATCTGCAAAATGCTTCAAATCAGTAAATGTTTCAGAGGCAAGCTTTGCACTCAACTATGCTTACAGAACAGAGCAGTGTCAAACCTTCATTTGTGCTATGATTTTCCAGTGTAGTTCAGCCCGTGAAGCAGAGTTCTGTGTAGGCTACACACATATAGTGATTGTTAAATAGAAATAGGAGTGATCATGGAGAGCAGATCGGTTATGGGGGGAGTGGATCACGCTGCCTTCCATCGGTTGGGCGCACCGTCGGCAGGATTGGTGTGCCCGGCCGTGGATCGCGCCGAGGAGGAGACCGCGACCCCACTCGCTATATATGTACTAATCAGAGGACGCTTCAAACTCCAATACTATATTACTACATTGTAATAGATAGAAAGAAAGTAGATTATTGTATATATTGTCCTGGTGATCAAGGTTAGTGTTGCATTCCAATCATAGCAAATCTTTATGGAACGTTGATGTCTTTCGTTTCAAATAACATTCATTCCTGAAAGACCATTGCGGATAGCCCCTCAAATTAGTTCCATGTCCGCAATTTCTGCATTTCATTAAGTACGATGGAACTACATGTGTTGTGGAACATCTATATAAAAAAGACAAGTAGATTGGAAAGTCAAAAGATCTGCTCGTTGTCACTTTTTGATGTCGTACCACACAGACAATCAAAGCTAGATATATATACAGAGAGAGACGAACCAGCAATTCCTGTGCCTCCATAATACATCGTCATATGAACACATCAGGATAAACGCCTTCCCCAAAGACATCTCTGCATAGTTCCAAATGGTACCTGGAATTTGAAAATGAGAAAAGGAACACATGAACGAGAAAAAGGAAGTACATGGGTGTCCAGGCGCGCCATGGCCTTGAGCAGGTAGTCGGCGCCCTAGCGTACGACCTCCCAGACGTGCTGCAACTCCGATTTCATGAGGCCGCTGAACTCCACCACGCTCCATACATGCCAACATCCAGCATCGTCATGCTGAACGCCGTCGAGAATCCACTCGTTGTGGTGCAGTCCTTCGTCGCCGCCTGCCTGGGAGCGTGATCGCTCCTCCATCGCACCATGGGCGGCATTGGCGTGCCCGACCGTGGATCGTGTCGAGGAGGAGACCGCGACCCCAGTATTCCATAGTGCACAGATCGGTGGGGAGTGCATCGCGCAGAGTTTTTGGATCACGTGGGAGAGGCGACCCCGGTATTCCATAGAGAGGAGATCCGTCGCGGGGGAGAGACCGAGGAGGACACCACGACATGGGAGTGGATCGCACCGATCTACGCGCTGAGGAGGAGATCTGCGCTGTGACACGGGAGGGGATCACGCCGATGGGTGAGAGGGAGGAAAGGTGACCCCGAGCAGAGACGACGCCATTTTGGAGGAGGGCGGCGGGGCGCCACGATTCCGATCTCGCGGGTCGCGGAATAGAGGTAGAGCAGCCAAGGCGAGGCACTGCGGGCGTGGGGATCTGATTTGCAGGGAGGATCTGAGGGGGATGGGGATCGGTGGAGCGGGCAGGGGAACGGTGGTTTGCCCGTGCACGGAGGGGGTCGAGCGAGGGCATGGCTGAGGGAGCGAGGATCGGGTGCTGGCGCATGCTCGTTGGCGGAGGGGAGGCGGATCCACCACGCGCGAGCATGCAACTGGCAATGCGCGGAGGGGGCCAAGCGGGATAGAGGCGAAATCCGCTGCACCCGCCATCCATGGCGGCATTTGCGAGGGAAGGGGCCTGTGGATTGCAGAGATCGCGCCCTTCCATCGATGATGGAGGCTAGCGGTAGTGTGGGAGAGGGGGCGGGGTCATGGTGTAGCCTGATGGCTGGCGCGTGCGGTATGCGGGGGGAAGACGCGCGCGGGGCGGCAGGGGCACGGTGATGCTGTGGACGCCCTCGCTGTACCCTTAAGGTGTAGTAGAGAATAGAATAGCGCCTTAGCTGGACCAACAAGCATCTCGCCTGTGAAAATTCAACAAGACATGAAATCAGATTTTTTTTTCGAGCAGGGCCAAAGGGTATGATGCACAATTCTTAATTTAACTACAGAGTGCATATACCGGTTGTGACACACATCTTTTGTCCTCCTGAGATACCTCTGATCATAGAGTCTCCAACCATTGTATCCGCACAGATCTCCAGACCCAGAATCTGCAAAAGAAATACAATTACTGTTAGGGGGCATATATATCCATTACTCGTATTTTCTTTTTCTGCAGTATATTTTTACTTACCTTGAGGATGTAATCTGTAACCACGCTCTCCTGACCTTCCACGGAGATAGCCTGTTTGCACAGAAGCACAAATAACTTTGAGTAACCTTTGTCACTTCCAATGTAAACACAGGATTTGGTTAGAATTAAATGGATTTTTACCTTCATGTAAACATCGACATCAGGATCTGGTTTAATGTTGGCTTCTTTCTCCCTTCTTGAAAGCTCAGTAAGCATGTCTACGTAATTTGAAAACACCATCAGGTTCACTTCACCGAAGGTGAATAATTATCTGTGTTCCTTTCCAATGTCTGTGTTTACATACCATAACGCGTTCCGACTCCTTGACATCTTGCAGAGAAGGCAAGTGTTTCCCGGACCGTCATTTCGCCAACGTGAACATCGTGCTGCCCGATGTATGCCGATGTCCTCTGAGGGACAAATTCATCCATGTCATGACCATTGTAAGTCACTCTTCCTGACACCTGAAAATTACCATTGCAAGTTCACCTATTCAGTACAGTTTACAGCTATCTCTCTCTCCCAATATATACCCTTTTTGCCTAGAATTCAGAAGTTCACAATCAAGAAATTATCGCAAGATGTGATACCTTCAGATTGGAGTCAAGTTTCCCTGCCAAAGCCAGAAGTAGACTTGTTTTCCCGGATCCAGGAGGTCCAAGCAGCAAGGACATTCTAAACGAAGTGCCAGTTAGTAAGTACAACTATAGAAAAACTGAAAACCTTGCACTTTAAAATTCTTTGGCTTCTTACCTGTCGGGTCTTATGACCCCACTGATATCGTGAAGGATGGAGACAGGCCTCATCCCGCTAGAGACGATGTGCATAGCACTTAGTACATCCTATGATGGGAGCAGCCCACGAGAGTTAGTAGCCAAAGGAATTCCTTCTCCGTGGCTGCCTAGGAAGCATGGAGGGGTGCCCGCTGCTGCAGATGAGATGCATACCATGACTTTGTTGGAGAAGAAGTTGGTCATCATGGGGACACCTCGGTTGCCGACGTAGGCCTCGACATCGATGTTCAGGTTCTCAAAACGCACCTCTATCGTCAGATTATCGATCCCAACCCTGTAGGTCAATTTACAATCGCTTTCTGAATTTCTCTTCACTTCACCGGTGACCAAGGATTCAAATAAGAGCTGAACTTTTTTTCTTTCTTTTACTCACCGCTCCATGCGGTCGTGGAGCTTGAGCAGGAAGCGCTTGTTGTCCTCCTCGGCGGTGCGCACGAGGCGCTCGATGAGGTTCTTGTGCTCCTGCATGCCGAGCCCCTGGATGTCCACCTCCTCGACACCCGGCTGCGGCCCCCGTGAGGATGCCCTTGCGCATGCGGTCATAGGTGGGCAGCTTCTCGATGGCCGCCTAGCGCAGCGCCTCCTCGCCGTCCTCCTCCTGCACGGACCGGCCGAACGTGTCGCAGGGATTGGGGAAGGGGATAACTCCGACGGCGAGCTCCTAGTCTCGGAGGAAGGGCCGCTGCCGCGCTGGAGAGCGTGCTGATGAGATCCTCAGAATGGAGTGGAGGTGAACGATCCGTGGGAGAGCGGCGGACTGGAGGGGGAGGCGGGGCGGCGGCGGCTCACGCGGGGTGGGGAAGGGGGAGGCGGGGGGACGAACGTGGGCGTGGGCGGGCGGACGGTGTAGATTTACGGAAGCGAGCGGACGGTGCAGATTCACCAAAGGCAGAACCAGGGGAGGCAGCCTACCCCTTACAGCCTTAATAGTAGTAATAGATTTGGTCCATGTATCGTAGGAGCTTGGTCCAACCTAGCAAGTATCCACCGGGCCTGCATGCCAGGAAACGCTCCAGGTCTACTTATGAGTAGCCTCGCGGAGGTCTTCACCTGTACGCGTTGAGCCTGGTCTAAAATCTAGTACAGGTAACCAAATAGCTTCAAAGTAAAAGATGTTGCATGTGCTCACTGTAACACTATAGAAACCATCAAGGTAATAAATTTTCTTTCAAATGTTTGATTTTTATTTTGCATCTAGAATAATTTTAGGTTTTATTCATGATTGATTTTGGATGTTTCGTAGGAAAATTCTTCTTAAATAAAAATTCAATTAAATAATATAATAATTATTGGTCCAAAAATAAATATTTTAGTTATAAATAATTTTGGTATAATTATTATGAATTTTTAGAAATTTTTAAAATATATTTATTTATATTTTGAAATATAAAAGAAAAAATAATAAATAATAAATAAAAAAACCCCCAAACCCTAGTCGCTCGGCTGGCCATAAAGGCCCAGCCGAGGCCCAATCGCGCGCGCCGCCGAGGGAGGGTGTTCTTCCCCCCCCCCCCCCCTCTCTCCCTGCTAGCGGGCCCCACCCGCGGGCGCTTCCCTTCCCAGCGCCGCCGCTAGGGCCGTGCGCCCAGCCGGTCGCGCCCAAGCCGCCACAGCTGCGCGCCGCCCCCATTTGCCGCGCCCGTTCGGCTGAGAAGCCGTTAATTAGTCGTTGTTTCTCTTCTCCTCTCCCCCATTCCCTCTTCCTGTTAGTGGAGGTAACGTCGCTATTAATGGCCGAGTGATGACGCCGCCGATCGCCCTTCCCTCTCCCCGGCGCCTTCTCCTCTCCCCTCTCCCTCTCTATAAAAATCGGTGGAAGCCCCTGCTCCTCTCCCTCCCCCAACAACCGAACCCACCATCCTCTTCCTCCCTCGTCGTGAGTTCATCGCCGGAGCTCGCCGTTCGTCGTCGGAGCTCGTCATTCATCGCCGGAGATCGTCCACACCGGAGCTCGCACATGCCAGTCGACCACCATCGCCGAGCCCCTGCCCCGCTCCCCTTGCTCGGCTGACCCCCCCCCAGCCGAGCTACCTCCATTTCCTGCGCACAAGCGAGAACCCAAGGTAGAAGAAATAAATTTTTATATTTTGGCCCCTGCGTGTAAATAAATTTAATTTCAAGATTTTCAGTTAAGAAAAGAGACTCCGATGTATACGTATAGCCGAAATCGAACCCCTCAACAATATTTCGGATATGTGCATGATTTTATAGTTTTAAAAAATGAATACTTTCACTATTCACTACCTCGGTGATTTTCATACTAGAGAACGTTTACAAATTTAACTTCGCTTTGGTGTATGTGGGACGATAATTATAGTAGTATTTGTAAGTGTAAATTTATTGATATGAAAAGTAGAAGAAAAGACTAGACCACGTGTTTTCAGACCGATGAAAATAGATTTTTCTAAGTTAAAATACATGTGTTCATAAGTATAGCACTTAATTTTTTAGAATTAGTAAAATACTTTTTTATGTCAAAATAACCATGTTTATGTTATTAAAAGTCCAATTAGGGATTTACATTAATTTTTGAAATATTAATGTTAGAAGAATCATAAATAAATCATTTTTAGTTATACGCATAAATTCTACTTAGAAATAAAAGGAATAAAATTTATTAGTCTACTATGAGTAATAAAGAAAATAATTAGCATTTATTTTCATAAAGAATGTTAATACATGTTATACTAGGTAAAGCTAGTATTATAGCCACCTACTCATAATTTCATCAATAATGACTCGCAGTAATAGTCATAATGAATTAATAAGTATTTACGCTTTTAAGACGTATTTATGAGTATAAATGGGGGATGTATGAATGTGTGTAATGGTGAATGATTACCCCTGTGAAGGTGTATGTTTATTATTTTGGTGTGTATTCTTTTTGTATGTACGATACGCAAATTGATGTTAGAAGTTGACTATGGGGTAGACAAACCAAACTCGTTCGAGGATGACCCATAAGACACTTACGAGCAAGGCAAGTGGATTCTCCCTCTGTATATTCTATTTGTACACAATTAATGCATATAATAATGTTTACTTTTTGGATATATTACATAATTTGATGGATTTGCCTAATTAAGGATTTCCTAGATTTACGAACTGTATTCCTTGATTACCCTAGAAAAATACTATGCTTTGCAAATTTATGCTACCGCTCAACTTGATAATTTTGATGTCACTCATTATTGATATTAATGTTCCGGAAATGAAATTGGTATTATGGTGTTAACCCGATGGTTAAACAAGATTATTTCATATTAATTGGAACATGGAGTGACCACCCAGGATAACAGTGCAACCACGAGTGCTCACGGTTACCTAGCAACCTTATCTGAAATATGGGCAAGAGGGGGAGCGGCAGTGGTGGCAGCTCACGTTAACATGGGGACATATTCTCGGCTAAGATACCTCACTCAGAGGGCCTCCACACTGACTTGGAAACCTTAGCAGGTTGCTTTGTATTAAGTGTATTTTGTGAAAGCCTCATAATGGATCCCTAGCCATTCACCTCGGCAGTGTTTACGGGTCCGAATCAACCCAGGCTAGATGGGATACATGGCTTGTGGGTAAAGTTGTACCACCTCTACAGAGTGTAAAACTGATATGTCAGTCGTGCTCACGGTTAAGAACAACCGGAACCCTCACATGATAATTGAACTTAAAGATGGACAATAAATTGAGATCCGATGATCTGCCAATGGGTTTGCTTAAGTGGTTTCACTTAAGTGTTTTTGATATACTCTTATACCTTTGTTTAAATGAGATACTTGGGATACACACTTATTAGTAAGACAGGTGTTGCTAATAAAATATTGACCAACTAAAATGCTTACTGCTCAACCTTAGCCTTACCTTGTTAAACTTGCATTAATTTTTCCCCCACTTGCTGAGCCCCGACCATAGTGAGCTCACCCTTGCTAATATTTGATCAGAGGGTGATGAAGAAGACCTTGATGGAGATTCGATGAATACTGAGTCTAACGATGCGTCGATCATCTTCGTGTGGGAGATTACCCATGTTATTTCTGCTTTACTTTGATGATACATTTTAAGATACTATTATCTGGATGTTGTAATAAATACTATTCTACTCTCTTTATGCCTTTATTGCATTGTCTTTTGATATATTACACTTGTGACATCAACATTTGTGTGGAAAATGAATCTTGGCACACATATGCTATGCATTCAGTTTTGCCCCCAGAACCAGGTGTGACAGAAGTGGTATCAAAGCTATGCTGACCCTAGGTCGTTAGACTAGTTAGAAATGAAAAGCCTAGTTTGTTCAAAACTTGCTAATTTCATTCTTATAAAATTATTTTAATGGCCTTACCTCTTTAAAAAATTCAAATGAGTTGACATTTCTCTTGTAGATGATCGTACCCTTCAAAACCACCCGAGTCAACACACAACTACGCCCCATCCGCCACGGCAAGTTCCTGTCTACCCAGTGGAAGTTGAGAAATTCCGGTGGACCTCCCTCGCATTCGAGTGGAGCATGGAGTCATCTTGGAGGACACTCAGAGGAACTTTCTGCTGACGCCCACCCTATTGGCAGAGTCACTAGCCTTCGTAGCTAGATCATCAACCTCACCACTGCCTGCACCAGCAGTTCAAGCTCCTGCACCCGGAGGCGATGACCCAGACGACTCTGGGGACGATGATGAGCATGACGACGACAAAGAAGATGATGAGGAGAACATCAATGAAGAGGCCAACGATGTGCAGCAGGACTACTTCATGGGGTTTGGGCCTGTCACCGAACATTACACATCAATGTTCGAGACAGGGCACTTCCCCAACCTACTGCAAGACGTGCTGCATGCGTTGGGACCTACATCCGACCCTTATACGAGACAAGGCGAGTGTGCGAGTCTCCCCGGGCTTGCTACTACATCACTCGCATTCACGTCAGGGTGATGGGATGCGGGGGATAGGGGGGTTCAAGGACTCTATCAGCTCATGACTCCATGACACTGCTATCCACCTACGCTGCTTTGGTCTTCAATGCTGTTAGGCGGACTTTGTGGTCTCCCTGCCACACCTACCGGCAGCAGCTGCATGACACAGAAGTTCAGGCATCTCCCTCTGCCTCTGAGTGGAGGTAACCAGACCAGCATCGTTCTAGGTGGAGCTGGTGAAGATCGCCTCAACACCCTAGCTGGTGTAGTGGCAGGTCTTAACACTGACCTGGACAGTGCCACCCTGGATCTCTCTAGGGTGCACTTGGAGCTAGGATGCCCATGCCAAGATTGCAGCCCTGGAAGCTCAACTTCAAGGACGGGATCCCTGAAGCCTAGGTCCCCGCCATGGCATTGTCCCCTCCCCGCAAGAGGATTCGCTATGGGGAGCCCGGATCCATCACCATGCTGCTTTGAATTTTTAAGTTATAAGTTGTAATAAGATAGTTTTCGCGCCAGACGATGAACACTCTTTTATAAGTTATGCTTATAATAATAACAACCATGTGATGGTGTTGGTTGCAATGTTTGATTTGGATTTTTGCTTGAGTGCAATGGTCTTATGGAATGATGGCCAGAAGAGCATATAAAAAACTTAGCTTTAATAATAAGTTGTTCCCCTCTAGAACCTTTCTCCTCACTCCTCTAAGAATTTCACTTTCTAACCAACCAGATGGTGAACTCGCTAGGTCCCAACAACAACAGGAACCAGTGTGGTCAGCAGATACCACAACCGCCACCGAACCCCAATATGGAGCAGTTTATCGTAGCTCAAATGTAGCTTCTGCAGGGACTCACTACATCTGTGCAAAGATTTAGCAAAACCAGAACCAGCAACAACAGCAGAATGTACCCCCGGCTAGAGATAAGCATCGGGATTTTATGAGCCATCACCCGCCTACTTTCTCTCATGCGGTTGATCCTTTGGATGTCGATGACTGGTCAAGGTTATCGGGAAGAAGTTGGATATCACCCAGTGCAATGACGGGACAAGGTCTTGTACGCCTTGGGAAGACTCAGGGAGCCGTGTCCGATTGGTGGGATGCCTTCACAGCAGCACACGGCCAAGGCGGATACTATAACCTAGCAGGAGTTCCAAGTGAACTTTCGCGCTCATCATATTCCCTCAGGGATTATGAAACTAGGGAAGAAGGAGTTCCTTTCCCTCACTCAAGGGAATATGACCGTCAGTGAGTATCGTGATCGTTTCACCCAGCTTTCACGCTACGCACCGGAAGAAGTGGATACTGACGAGAAGCGCCAAGAGCGTTTCTTGGAAGGTTTGATTGGACCACTAAACTATCAACTGCAGAGTCACCTTCCCCTACTTCCAGACTCTACTGAATAAGGAAATTTGCCTTGAAAGCAAAAGAAGGGAACTGTCTGACCACAAAACGAAGTTTCAAGGTCAGTCTAGCAGGAACACACGCCGAACAGCTCGCAGGGTTCTTAGTTTTACTTTGGAAATCAGGTGGAAACAACTATCAGATGCAATGCTTTGGACAACAAGGCTAGAGAAGCAATTAAGCTTAGAACCAGTAGAGGAACAGCTCTCAGACCAACCAAAGGCCTGGTAGTGATCGCAGACTTGTCAAGGTGGCACCGTAAACATATAGGCCAAAAGCAACAACAATGCACCAGTACAACCCAATGGTTTTCAAGTGCGGTGAACTTGGCCATTATGATAACAACTGCCCAAGGTGCAATCAAAGACACCTCAGAAGAACAGCGGACAGAGAACTGGCCAGAACACACCCGCTCGTGGATCTGAGCAGAACAAAACGCTGCAGAACCAGAATAGAGGAAGGGTTAATCACGTGACAGCGGAATCAGTCCTTGAGGATGCTGACGTGGTGTATGGTATGTTTCTTATCAACTCCATACCTGCTTCAGTTTATTTGACTCTGGGGCATCACATTCATTTATAACTGAGTCATTCATGGAAAAACATAACATACCAAAGCACCCTCTTATGAAGATGTTACATATTAGTTCACCGGGAGGTGACATGAAGGCCACACACTCATGCCTCCATGTTAATCTCAAGATTCAAGGAATAGATTTTCTAGTCAACCTAGTGGTCCTAGGATCCAATGGTATTGATGTGATTCCTGAATGTGACTGGTTGAAAAGTTGTGATGGAGTGATACAATGTGCCAAAGGAACAATTATGTGGACAAGTCCTCAAGGTGAAAGAATCCAAGTTAGCACAGACATGTCAACAAATGCAAAAGGAGAGACAATGGTAAATCACTTGAAATAAAGGCCCCTCGAAAATATCAAGTAGTGTGTGAATACCCAGACGTATTTCCGGAGGAATTACCAGGTATGCCACCTGACCGTGATATAGAGTTTTCTATTGAATTATTACCCGGAACTGCACCTATCTCAAAAAGACCTTATAGAATGGATGTCAAAGATTTAGTTGAACTAAGAAACAAATAGAAGAATTACTAGAAAAAGGTTTCATTCACCCAAGTTCATCCCCTTGGGGAGCTCCAGTTCTATTTGTGAGCAAGAAAGATGGTTCGAGGAGAATGTGTGTGATTATAGAAGTTTGAATGAAGTAACAATTAAGAATAAATACCCATTACCTCGGATTGAAAATTTATTTGATCAGATGAAGGGAGATAAGATATTCTCAAAGATAGATCTAAGGTCAGGATATCATCAGTTAAAGATTCGAGCAGAAGACGTACCCAAGACAGCCTTCACTACGAGATATGGATTATATGAGGTTTTGGTCATGTCGTTTGGACTGACTAATGCACCGGCATACTTTATGAACTTGATGAATAAAGTATTCATGGAATATCTAGATCAGTTTGTGGTCGTATTTATTGACGACATACTGATATACTCTCTGAATGAAGAAACACATGAAGATCATCTAAGACTAGTCCTACAAAAGCTTCGTGACAACCAATTGTATGCAAAGTTCTCGAAGTGCGATTTTTGGCTGAAGAAAGTTGCTTTCCTAGGACATATTGTTACTGATGGTGGAATTAAAGTAGATCTAGGAAAGATAACTGAAATACTAAATTGGAAGCAACCAAAGGATGCGTCCAAGATCAGAAGTTTTCTTGGATTGGCAGGATACTACAGAAGATTTATTGAAGGTTTTTCCAAGTTAGTGAAACCTCTTACCTCACTACTGGAGAAAGGTAAAGAGTTTAAGTGGGATGAAGCATGCCAGAAATGTTTTGAGGAACTCAAGAAAAGGTTAATGACTGCACCAATATTGGTAATGTCATACATACACAAAGGATTTGATGTGTATTGCGATGCATCACACCTAGGACATGGATGTGTGCTAATGCAAGAAGGAAAAGTGATAGCTTATGCCTCAAGGCAGTTTAGGAAGCACGAGAAGAATTATCCTACGCATGATTTGGAACTAGCTGCCGTAGTGCATGCTTTGGAGATTCGGAGACACTATACGATTCGAAACAAGTGAAAAATCTTCACGGATCACAAAAGTTTGAAATACATATTCAC